>CAUYQG010209502.1:0-31434 GCA_963574415.1 Tarsius wallacei
TGTTCTTCCTTATGAGGGTCCTCTGGCTTTGTTCACTTTTGAGGTTGGAGTGTGGGCTGTGGGTTGTACTTTTTGCAGTTTTGAGGTTTAGTTGAGGGGAAGCTGTGATTCAGAATCTGTATGCCGATTCCAGCATCCCCCATCGGTGTATGAACCCTCTGAAACCTAATTCCCACCGTCTTACAATCTTTCTGTGCAGCAGAATGTAGGTTTTGTCCCTCAGCCTCCCAAGGCACGAGGTTACTTTGAGCTGCAACCTGAGACGTCTGCTGCTTAGTTCCCAGGGGAGTGGCTTTGTCTTCTGTTTAGTGACATTACCTTGGGAACCCAGGTGGGTAAGGCAATGCGAGTCTCTGCCTTCAGAATGGCTGAAGTGATAGGATCCTTTTTCTCTGCTCTTTGGATCCCTGAGCAATCGACTATGATGGTCTGTGGTAGCGTGATAGCGTGAGCCTCCTGGGGATCAGCTGCCCAGCTGGGCGCTCCACTCAGGGCTCCAGAGCTCCAGATTTCAGAGCCCCAAAGCTCCCAAGGGCAGGCGGTGAGCGGCGGAAGTGGCCCCGTGCCTCTCCCAGTGTACTTCAGTCAGAGATGGAATCAGTGCCTCCGGGGGTGGGTGCCCAGAGCCTCCTAGGGTGACCGGAGGCTCAGTCTGGGATCAATGCAGTCAGGGATGGAGCTGAGACCCGAGCCTTCCCACCTGCGAGGGAGCAGCCCGGGACGTAATAGCCAGCCCTGCGTGGGACCGGGGGTCCCTGAGCCTTGGACCAATGAGTCCAGCTGTGGGCAAGGGGGTAGAGGAAGGAGGGCAAGAGTCTTTTTGGGGAACTCACATTCGAAGAATCTCACAGTTCCACCTGTGTTGCCGCCATCTTGACCCCAACTCGAGGGAATCTTTAATACTGTCATATTCTTTGGATGCCTGTCCTCTTTGAAAGTAGCAGAATTTGCACTTGAACTTCCCATATTTCCTTGAACTTCTTCAAACCAAAGCTCTACTCCAGATCTGGACATTATCTCTTAGAACTACTTCTCATCAGAAACTGGATATGACATGTCTTACCACAGTTTCTTCTTATCCCAGCATCATCACATCTTTTCTGTCAACTCACCTGCTCTTCGTTCCTGTAGGTATTACTCATCCCTTGGTCCCTTTTCTTCTCATCTGTCATTTCCTTCTTGTCCTTCCATATTTTCCTACTTAGTCCTGAGAAAGAGTTGTGATGCTTTTAGTTGTAAGAACAGAAACCTAACTCAAATTATTCAAGCCAAAATTAGTGCATTAACTTCAAACTACAGAGGCCAGAAATTTTTTGACTTCAAATGACACAGTCTAGATGTTCAGCTGAATCTGAGCCTGGCTCAATTCAAGAGCCCAATTATCTCATTCAGACACTTTATTTATTTTTCAGTCCTAAATCCTACCTTTTTAAAGCATACAAGTTCCTGGGCAAAACAAACAAAAACCAAACAAACAACTTTGTAAATTTGTGGTTCACTGAAAACTCCTGTCCCTTGGACCTGGGCTAAATTCTTTCTTATTTCCAGCACCAAGAATTACTAGACTCTTCTAATTCCCTGCCAGGTTTCTATCTTCCTTATTCTTACAGGATGCCTTCAACCAACTTAAATTAATTTAAGGCCATGTAAGTATGAGCTCTTTTAATTTCTGATCACTCTTAAGTTGCAAGATTTCTAAATGCATCCTCTTCTCAAACATTGAGGCATATTTCTGGTCATTACTTCTTCACCTTCAGTAGGTACTCCTCAATTCTTGTTACTCTTCTATTTTTTTCTGTTTTGACCTTGTGAATTCCTTCTTTTCCTTGCCTTATATTTGTTCTGAAATCTACAAAGCAGTCACATCAGCTGTTTCCTCTTACCACTCTGCTGCTATAACAGCCTCCTTCCCTGCTCAGATAAACTTCTCGAAGTAAAGTCTACAGTAACACCCCCTGATTACTGGCTTTTCATTTGCCCTTTAGCTCATTGCATTATAGCCTCTGCCTCTACTATATTGAAATTGTCTCGGCAGTTGTTGCCAATTATGTCCTTATGTCAAACTGAATTCATGAATTTCAGTCCTTAACTTATTAGGCAGGTGAGCTGGTTTACTGCTGCTTTTTTTTTTTTAATTATTTGATCATCATGAAAGGTCTTTTATTATTTTCTGATTTCCTTTATGAGATTATTAAAAGTAAGTCTTCCCGTGATTCTGTCATTGACTTATTTTTGTTTCACTCTAAATATACTCTTGGGAGAGCATATCTGTGGGTTGAACACAGACAATTCCCTCGAATTTTGACTTTTTAATAAATTTTCTGCTTCACCTCCCTCAAGAATGATCCACAAATACTTCAAATTCAACACATCCAACTTCATTCTTTTTCCACCTGGACTCACTAGTGTTGTTGCCCTCCCTAGCACCAAATAAAGATTAATTACTATCATCAGTGTTGTTATTTTTATTGTTACTGACATTATCACATAGTATTTTATTTATATTTCTGAAATCCCTCTTAATATTGGCATACCACAAGAACTTTTATAAAAATATACTATGGTAGTAAATTTGTTTCCATCTGTTAAGCAAAACTCATATAACTCTCTAAGGTAACTATTATTGTTAACTATTATTTCATTTGCCTTCCAAAACTAGAATGAAAATGCTTTGAGGGAAGGACTACAACTAATTTGTCATTACATCAACAGTTTATTCACAATGTTTGCCACTTAGTTGAGTTTGGTAAATGTTAACAAATGATACATGTGAAGATATTACTGCAACAAGCTTTAGATTTTAAGTGAGTTGGGAAAAAGTCTTCTGTTTTTGTTTGTTTGTCTTTCCACTTTCTATTGTCACCCACTCACTTGATTATTTCATCCTTTTTCATGGTTGTAAATACCTCTATTATTTACTACTCCCCACATTTTTATTTGTAGCCTATATCAATGCCCTGGATGCAGACTAGTCAACCCTACCTCTCCCTTTCTTCTGGACAAGTGATCCTCAGCTCCTCAGTGTTATATCCAGTTCATTAGCAATCTCTGGCCCTGCCTTCAGAACATACCAAGATTCTGAACAGCCGGGCTCGGTGGTTCAGCCTGTAATCTCAGCGCTTTGGGAGGCCGAGGTGAGTGGATTGCCTGAGCCCACGGGTTCGAGACCCGCCTGGGCAACTTGGCGAGACCTCATCTCTACAATAAATCAAAAATTAGCCAGGCATCGTAGCGCGCGCCTGTAGTTCTGGCTACTTGGAAGGTTGAGGCAGAAGGATCGCTGGAGTCCAGCAGGCCGAGAGCAGCCACTGAACTCCAGTCTGGGTGACAGAGTGAGACTCCAACTCAAAAAAATATATATATTCTGAACAGGCATTTTCACTACTTCCTCCACAGGCACTGTAGTACAGTCAATACTTCCAATTGCTGTATTGTAAATCCTTCCATCTTCCTCTGGCATAATCCTCTACTTGTGTTCTACTTTACTCTCCCACCCACCACTGTCTTTCCTCTACACAACAGATGGAGTGATCCCTTAAAAAACAAATTCAATAGGGGAATTGGTGGGTCATATGGAAGGTAAATTTCTAGTTCTTTCAGAAATCACCACACTGTCTTCCACAGAGGTTGTACTAGTCTGCATTCTCACCAGCAGTGTAGAAGCGTTCTTTTTTCTCCACATCCTCACCAGCATCTGTTGTTGTTTGTTTTATTAATTATGGCCTTTATAATAAAATAATAATAATGATAAAAAGAAAATGAACAAACAAATTCAGATCACATTATCGTTCAGTTCAATGTTTCCAGTAGCTTTCCATTTGACCCAGTCAACAACCTCTTTGACTCACTCTTCTATGACTACATTGTTCTATCACATGCCTCTTGTCACTGGCTTTATTACTTTTCACCTAGCATGTCAGGTATGCTTGGATCTCAAAGACATTTCACTTGCAGCTCAGTCTACCATGAAATGCTTTTCTCTAAGGTATTCTCTTGGTTAGTTTGTTAACCTTCTTCAAACCTTTACTTCTGAGTAATGTTATCATTATTCAAAATTATAAACAATTTCTTATGCTACAGACAACTTTTTGTCCTCGCCATTCATATGTTGAAACCTTACCCTCCCTTTGATGGCATTTGGAGGTGGGGTCTTTTTGAGATGATTAGTGCCCTTATAAAAGAGGCCCAAGAGAGTTCCTTTTGTACCACTGCCATGTAGAGACACAGCAAGAAGACAGCCATCTATGAACTAAGAAATATGCCTTTATCAGACACTAATTATACTGGTGCCTTGATCTTAGACTTCCAGCCTGTAGAACTGTGATAAGTTTCTGTTTTTTATAAAATACCCAGTGTGTAGTACTCTATTATAGCAGCTCAAAAAAAGGACTAGCTTCCTAAAAATCATAAAACACAGAAGAGTTAAGAGAACGTAAGTTAATGAATTTATGTATTTTTCCTAACCTGGAAAAAAAGTTTGGATTTGTAGCCAGTAATGATATAAATCTGTTAATTCCTGAGATTTGAGGTATTACTATAGGTATTATAGAGATGTTATTATTTTCTATAGGCTAAACTTTTATTTCTATAAATGTTTATGCCGATAGGTTGTTCCTAGAGTTTAATTATCCAAAGTTTATATTAAATGTTCTAAAAATATACATGTAAATGATGATAATAGTAATATTTGGTGAAAAATAAGCCAAATACTGTCATGTTTCCTATTTTGCAGAAAGATTGACATATGATCATTCAAGGAAATGTGAACTTTAACCAGTTTCTTCATGGATGACCAACACTGAAACCTAATTATGAGAATTTATGCATCACCACCCATCTTTTGTGATCCAATCAGCACAATCTTGATGCAACTGTCATGTTTCTACTCACTTGATTCCCATTTATAAGGACTAAATCTCACTTTTGTTGGAACAAGTTTAGTACTCAGATCATCTGTCTATGGGGAATAGGCCATATTGAAAACATGTACTTCAGACCATGAATACTGGTATGCAATACATTGCTCCTTACTTCTTGGTCTTCAGTTAGCTTGATTTTTTTTAAATCCTAATTCCCAAACCTGCTTTAGGGCCATGAAAAGTAAATATCATTTTTCTCAAAGATCCCTTTATACCCCAGGATAATGCAAATCCTCAATGGGCTAAGACAGTGTAGAGGAAACTTCAGTCCTTGGTTATCTGTCTTCCTTGGTTGCCACAGAGAAACTCCTATCCCAGTGCTCCCTCAGGCCTGCTAGCTTTGCTGCTATATGGAGCCCAATAATCACAGACAAGCTTAGATCCGAGTAAGTATTCCTTTGATGTTACTCTCCCAAGTCAAAGAGAAGGAAAGAGTGAGGCATAGACTAACGCAGACATTTCTTGATTAGGAAACTCCTTACCTCTGTTCAAAATGCCCTTACTTCTTAGCACCTTATAGGAAATGCAGCATAATCTCCTCAATGTAGTGAGGTTTTGGGAAAAAAATAATATATATATCTCAACAAAATGCCTTAAAACAACTTCTCTTTTGGACAGTTTCTGCTTCTTTCTTTGTTACAAATCTTTCCTTGGCAAGGAAGCACAAAAGCTCCCCCAGCTTGAATGAAAAATATTATGAGAAAACAAAAAGAGACTATACACAGGTAAACATTAAAAAGTTATGACCACAGATTTAATTGTATTGGGGTTTACATTACCTTAATTTAAAAAATACTAATTAATGATGGAAATGTTTTATAATTTTATCAGAAATAGTTGAAGAGAGTAGAGCTAGTTATTCTTAAGAAAGATTAAAAAAAAAAAAATGTTTGTATTAGTCAGGGTTCTCCAGGAAATCAGAGCTAACAGGAGACAAATATAAAGAGAGAGATATAGAAAATTGATGGGTTTATAAGATATTGTCTCACATGATTATGGAAACAGACGTTTTAAGGCCTGCAATTGACAAAATAAATACCCAGGAGTGTCATGAAGTATTTCCAGTCTGAAAGCTGACAGACTTGAGACCAAAGAAGAGTTCATGTTTTAGTTTGAGCCTGAAGGCAAGAAAAGATCAATGTCCCTGCTCAAGGCAGTCAGGCAGGAGGTGTTCTCTCTTACTTATGGGATGGCCGTCTTTTTACTTTATTCAGGCCTTCAATTGATTGGATGAGGCTCATTCATATTAGGGATAAAGATAGTGTATTTCTTACATTTTCAGTCTCTCTCTCTGTGTTTATATAATTTACATGTCTTCCAAAACATTTATGTTTGGAATGAAAAAGCACTGTGTTCAGTTTTTGTGCCTATAAGTGGTAAAATCTACCCCATGTTCTCAACTAGAATTCTATAAGTAAGGAAATTCAGAGTAGATAGAACATTGGTAAATCTGCAACTCAGCTTCAATTCAGCTTAGCTCCTGATCGAATTAAGATGATCAGCCCCACTGAATCATCCTGGCAAAGGAAAGAGTGAACCCTCTGTGAAGAAAAATAGATCACCCAGAATGTACACATTTTTTTTTTACCCAGTGTCTAGCCTGAAATAAAAATGATCAAGTATACCAAAAAAGACTCTTTCTTTCAAAATCCAGTGGAAGATGAAAGAGAGAAGATGGCAGCAGAGCCAGTCAAGTTATGCAAGTCCCAGTGTGAGTGAGTATATGAAAAATTTTGTGTACATGTCTGTGAGTAAGTGGGCATGCGAGTTACCGACTGAGTGAGGATTTGGGAGCAAGTGGCTAGGGCTCCCCCAGTGAAGCAGCTGGTGCTGCTGGTGCTGCAGTTCCGTTTGGTCCCTAGTGCTTCCCAGAGTGCAGAAGCTGTGTCACTTTTTTTTTTTTTTTTTTGAGCTGAAGTCTCACTCTGTTGCCCAGGCTAGAGTGCAGTGGTACACTCATGGCCACCCCAGTTTTTACCTGCTGGACTCTGGTGATCCTTCTGCCTCAGTCTCCCAAGTAGCTGGAACTACAGGTGTGCGCTATCACCCTGGCTAACTGTTTAAAAATTTATTGTAGAGACAAGGTCTCGCCAAGTTGCCCAGACTGGTCTTGAATCTACAGGCTCAGGCAATCCACTCACTTTGGTCCCCCGAAGTGTTGGGATTACAGGCTGAACCACCGAGCCCGGCCCCATTTTGCAAAATCAGCAAAGCCCTTCCTGGGAAAAGTCTGCCAGGAGTGACTGCCAGGGCTCCAGGCTCTGTCTCACCATGGTAGCTCCTGGCTGGACACTGGCAACAAGGGCTGCATAGGGAGCACAGTGAGGGAGCCAGAGGCAGAGCCCCACTGGAGAAGAGGAAACAGGCACCCTGCCACCATCTTGAAAACTGGGCAGGGAAGTGCTCCAGCTTGCTCACCATGGAGCGACAGACATGAGCTCTGTGACTAGCAGATTAACTACTCAGGAGTTGATCATCACCCACAAGGAATATCCTGAAACCACAAACTTGCATAGTCCAACTGGATCTGCCGCCATCTTCCATCTTTCATCTTTCAATGGATTTTGAAAGAAAGAGTCTTTTTTAGCATACTTGGTAATTTTTATTTAAGGCTAGACACTGCGTAAAAAAATTGTAGACATTCCGGGTGATCTATTTTTCTTCACAGAAGTTTCACTCTTTCCTCTGCTAGGGCAATTCAGAGGGAAAGGAGGAGTGCTGAGTCTCAGCTACCCCACCCCCTACTCAGATTCAGTGGTGGGACAAAGAATGCAACCAGAAAAGGAAGAAGAAGACCTCAAAGAGATCAGTAGTGGGTGTGGGGCTGACCCAACACCCTCCTTCCCAGCAATTCTCCAAATGTCAGACCCACACTGCCGGGGCACAACTGAGAGGGATGAACCCAGACAGAGCCTGGACATCACCAGCTATAGGAGGACTTTAGTCTAGGATAAGGCTGAGGCACCCTTGGCCAGTACCTGGGGAGGAGACAATCCCACACCTCCCCACCTGAAGGGATTCCCCTGGTCATATGAGACAGGGAGGGCAGAACTGAAGCCCCACCCACCTTCACTGCCCATTTCTCCTTCCTGGAGCCATGCATTAGGGAGATTGTGAGCAAGGCCGCAGTTCTACAGGAGACAGCAGAGGGGCATACCTGTGAGCAGCTGAGAGGAATAATTACAGAACCTGCCACAAGAGGACAATTAGCACCAATAATGGACAGACAGTGGATGCATTTCCCCTGAAAATCAGAACAAGACAAGGATGCCCACTCTTACTCCTCCTGTTCAACATTGTGTTGGAAGTCCTAGATAGAGCAGTTAGAAAAGAGAAGGAAATCAGAGAAAAAAAAAATTTTTTTCTTTGTGTGTGACTGTATATAAGAAGGTTGGATTTGCATTCCCCCCTTATTTTTCTTTCTTTCTTCTTTTGTTTTTTGTTTTCTGTTTATGTGTGTATGTAAATGATTGAATGTTCATCTCTGTTTCTTTTTTTTTAGTTCTTGACTTTTTTTGGTTTAATGTGTGTGTGAATGTATATGTGTGTTCAATTTGAATTCTCCTTCTTTTTTTCTTTTTTTTTTTCTCCTTTCATTTTGTGCTGGGCATGTGTGTGTATGTGTTTGGTTTTCTTCTTATTTTGGGGGGGTACCCCCTTTGTTTTGTGTGTGTGTGTGTGTGTGTGTGTGTGTGTATAGGTGTGTGTGTGTGTTGAGTCAGAATCTCACTGTGTAGTTCAGGCTGGAATGCAGTGGCACACTCACGGCTACCCAGGCATAGTCTCACTTGACTCAGGCGATCCTTCTACCTCAGTCTTCCAAGTAGCCAGAACTACAGGTGCACACTACCATACCTGGCTAATTTTTTCAATTTATTGTAGAGATGAGGTCTCACCAAGTTGCCCAGGCTGGTCTTGAACCCATGGGCTCAGGCAATCCTCTCACCCCACCTCTCAAAGTGTTGGGATTATAGGATAGAGCCACTGCTCCTGGCTTTATTGTTTTTTACTTTGGTTTCTGCTTTTGTTTTTCTCTGGTTCAATATCTGCAAGACCATAAATGAAATTAAATACATCAACAGATGTAAAAACAAGAACTACATGATTATATCATTAGGCGTGGAAAAGTTTTTGATAAAATACAGTATCTCTTTTTGATTAAAAACCTTTGAACACCTAGGCATTGAAGGAACATACCTCAAAATAGTAAGTACAATCTACGATAAACCAACTGCCAACTTATTGCTAAATGGACAGACAGTGGATGCATTTCCCCTAAAAACCAGAACAAGACAAGGATGCTCACTCTTACTCCTCCTGTTCAACATTGTGTTGGAAGTCCTAGATAGAGCAGTTAGACAAGAGAAGGAAATCAAAGGAATCCAAATAGGAAATCAGGAAGTTAAGTATTCTTCTTTGCTGACGATTTGATCCTATACCTTAAAAAACCAAGATAATCAGTCAAAAACATCCTTGCACTGATAAATAATTTTGGCAAAGTCTCAGGTTACAAAATAAAAGTGGAAAAGATAGTCACATTCTTAAATACCAACAGAAAACTGGAAGAGAAAAAATAAAAAGCACAATCTCATTCACGACAGTCACAAAAAAGAAAAAAATGAAATATCTCAGCATCTTCCTACTCAGAGAAGTGAAAGACTTATACAATGAAAATTATAAAACACTGATCAAAAAAATCCAAGAAGGCTGGGAACAGTGGTGCAAGCCTGTAATCCCAGCATTTTGAGTGGCCGAGGCAAGAGGATTGCCTAAGCCCAAGGGTTTGAGACTAGCCTGGGCAAGTTGGTGAGACCTCGTCTATACAATAAATCAGAAAATTAGCCAGGTATGGTAGCACATGCCTGTAGTTGCAGTTGCTTGGAAGGCTGAGGTGGAAGGATCGCCTGAGCCCAGCAGGTCAAGGCCACAGTGACCTTGAGTGTGCCACTGTACTCCAACCTGGGCAGCAGAGTGAGACCACAACTCAAAAAAAAAAAAAAAAATAGAAACGAAATCCAAGAAGTCACAAATAAATGGAAAAATATCTCGTTCTCATGAATAGGAAGAATCAACATTGTTAAGATATCCATCTTACCAAAGGCAATTGACAGATTCAAGCAATACCCATAAAATTGCCAGCATCATTCTTCTCAGACCTGGAAATGATGATACAGAAATTCATATGGAAACATAAATGACCAAGAACAGGCAAAAAAAAAAAAAAAAAAAAACAGCAAAAAAACAGAGTGGGAGGTATCACACTTCCAGACTTTAATTTTTACTATAAGTCTAAGGCTACAATAATTAAAGTAACCTGGTTTTGGTAAAAGAACAGGCATATAGCCCAATGGAACAGGATAGAGATTCTAGAAGCAAAACCTCAAATTCTCAACAAATTCTCCACCAACAGCCCCTGGGGAGAGGAGAACTTATTTAGTAAATGGTGCTGGGAAAACTGGCTGGCCACATGCAAAAGATTGAAACAATAACCCTACCTAGCACAATACAAAAAAATCAACTCCAAATGGATCAAAGACCTAAATGTAAAACCTCAAACCATAAGAATCTTTGGAAAATTCAGGAGACACCCTTATGGCAATCAGCATAGGCATCCAATTCCTGATGAAAACCCCAGATATATGTGCCAAAAGAGATAAGATAGACAAGTGAGAAATCATTAAACTGAAAAGCTTCTGCAAAGCAAAAGAAACCAACAAGAGAGTGGGGAAACAGCCCACAGAATGGGAAAAAATATCTGTCAATTGTATATCAGACGAAGTCCTAACATTCAGGATCTACAAGGAACTCAAACATGCTGAAAGGAAAAAAAAATCAGCCCCATTAAAAAGTGGACAAAAGACATGAATAGACACTCCTCAGAAGAAGACATACAGACAACCAACAGACACATGGAAAAGTGCTCAGTCTCACTAATCATCAGAGAAATGCAAATCAAAACCACATTGAGATACCACTTAACCCCAGTAAAAATGACCATCATTAATAAAACAAACAACAACAGATGCTGGTGAGGATGCAGAGAAAAGGGGACACTTCTACACTACTGGTGGTAATGCTAACTAGTTCAACCTCTATTGAAAACAGTGTGGTGAGTCCTAAAATAACTAGAAATTGACCTTCCATATGACCCAGCAATCCCCCTTTTGGAAATATACCTGGAAGAACTCAAATAACTCTGCCAAAAAGATACCAGCACACACATGTTTATTGCAGCACTGTTCACAAGAGCAAAAACTTGGAACCAGCAGTGCTGCCCATCAAAACTGGACTGGATTTTAAAAAATGTGGTAATATACACAATGGAATATTATACAGCCATAAAGAAGTACAAACATATGGACTTCACAGTAACTTGGATTGATTTAGAGTCTATAATACTCAGTGATCTATCAGAGAAACAAAAAACTTAATACCATTTGTTCTCACTCATAAGCAGACTCTGAACATTTACCATAATACTATAAGAAAGGGATTGGCAGTAGAGAGACTCTGCCGGGGATAGAGGCATAACATCAATAAGGGTACCTGATCTCAACCCAGACAAAGTGGGGACCAAAGGGAGACCAAAACTTTACCTGTATGATGATTATTTGTATACCTAATCCTGAATTGTACCCCACATCTTTATAATATAATAAAAATATTTTAAAAATCCAGTGGAAAATATATAAGCAGAGAATAAAGGAACCAAAATGTTTTTATCTAATAATTATGAAATTATATCTTATAATAGTTATTATCAAGCAAATAAAAGGAAGATGGTAAAAAAGGTAAAAATATAGATATTTTACCACATGTGGAGTCTATAATAAACAACCAAATGGATATACAAGAACCAAACAATACATTAGCATTCTAAAACTCAAAACATGATATTACTAACAGATAAAAAAACAGAAAATACTATGAAATAGTTGAATATAGATAAATAGAAAATATCCATACTAAAGCATAATAGTCCCAATCTTACAATAATTTAATAGTTCATAAACATGAAAATGGATAAAAAATTCTGATATATTTCAATGGAAAATAACTCAACAATCAAAAAGAAATATGCTACTTCTATGCCAATAATATGAATGACTATCACAAACTTAATAATTACAAAAGAAGCCAAACCAAAAAAGCGTACATGCTACATTGTTCTATTTGTATGAATTTCTAAAATGTATGTCATTAATGTATTGCCTCTATGGAGGACAGATAATTGGCTAGAAAAGTTTATGAGGAACTCATTCTAGATTATAGAAATTTCTAAATCATATTTCAACTTGTATATATTATTCTTAATAAAGAAGCAATAATTACTCATTTAAGAGACAAACTGTAATATTGAAACATGATAGATGTTCCTTTCTCATGAAAGTCACTTTAAAATGGCTATTTCTGGTTGGCCAGTGTCTTTCCTTGAAGCAGGGATTCAAACCTCTCCTGTCTTAATTTCTATATGCCTCTTCCATCCATGCTTCCATTTTCTTCAATTTGTTGCTTTGAAATTTGCTTCATCATGTATAGCTAACTGATGGAAGAGACAGGAGAAGGAGGATTGCATATGGGCATTTCTTACAGCTTCCGGTGACCAACCCATTCTCCAGATAATGAATATTATACCCAATAGATATTTTCTGAGCTCAAACCATTCTCTTTGCCTCCCCCCATTTTTAATGTCCCCAGTGTCTATGATTTCCATCTTTGTGGCTATTTAGCTCATGCATGCAAGTGAAAACATGGTGTTTGAGTTTCTGTTTTTGAGTTAGTTTACTTAGAATGATGATTTCTAGTGCCATCCATATTACTACAAAGGATATAATTTCTTGTCTTTTTAATGACTGCATAGTAAAGAAATTGTTATATAAAAAGATACCTGTACTCACATGTTCATTTCAATACTATTCTCAATAGCAAAATCATGGAACCAATCTAAGTGCCCACCAATCATTGATTCTACTTGTTTAAATTTTTTTATTGAAAACTCTCCTTTTTTTCTAAGAACAACAGTTTTGACACCCATTGAATGGAAAATTGCTCAACTTTAATTTTTTTAGTCAGAATTGTGTAAGCTGAACCAGCTGAAATGTCTGTGGTGTTGGCTATTGTTTGTGCTGTTAATTGTCAGTCCCCTTCAATTAGGGAATGGGCAAGATTTTTTCCTTACAAACTGACGTGGATGGTCTGCCACTGTGGACTTCATCTTCAACATTGACTTGCCATCTCTTAAATAGTTGTCTATTTGTAAATTGTTAATTTCTTGGGGGTGATGTCTCCATAAACTTTTCATAAAGCATCAATGATTTTATCATTCTTCCACTAATGCTTCACCAAAAATTTGATGTTTGCTTTTGCTTCAATTTTAGCAGAATTCACGTTGTTCTACTAGAAGCTCTTTTTAAATTAATGTCTTATTCTTCGTAATGGCTCAAACTAGAACCTGTTCAGTCATGTTATAACAAGCTAGTAAAAGTTTATGTGGGGGCAATTAAAAAAATCTATGAATAGTGTTTTTTTTTAAACATAATACACATTATTCATGAACCTTTTGAAGACCCCGGATATATTCCATTGCTTAGAACTCAGACAAGTGGCTAAATAAAGAATAAGTTTCACTGGGGAATATGGTCTATTTGTGATAGGAAAAAAGGAAGAGAAAATCAGTTTGATGTCCAGCTAGCTATTTATAGTATATGAAGCAAAGTGTTCCTCAAGAAAATCACTGAGTTTTTTCCCCCCTGCTGACACAAAGGTAATTTAAACTCAGGATTTACTTTATAATTGAGCATAAGTCTTAAGTTTCTTATATTTCAAATTATTACATAAATAGAACAAAGGTGTTAATAAATTTTTGTTAAGCAGCCTATTGTCAGTATGTCATCACAGGATGTGCCTCAGCTATGTCCTCTAGAATGACAGAAAGTCTGGAAGTTTCCCTGGTTGGAGATCCAGCTTATCCATCTATTTCCATCCATTTGCATACATAGTCATTCATTTTCCTGCTGCCTTCAACTAGATGTGTGTGCGTTTTTCATTCTAATTGACCCTCATCTTTTCTTATCTCGATGTATATGACTTCAGCTTTTCCCAGAGTGATACAGTACATACTCGATGCTTCCCTTTCTTAAAAAATGATCTGAACTTTAAATGTTAAGATTTTCTTCTTACGCCATCTATCAGAATATAGCCACCTTGACATTTGCATGGAGTAATTCTGTCTTGCCCCTTAAGAACTCATTGAATATTAAAGTTGCATGCAGAGATGCCTACATAAGTAACACTATATATGAATCTACATTGAGAGATTTTTGAGAATTCTGGGCATGGAATTTTGCAGTGAAGTACTTCTCTACTTAGTATGTATATTCAAAGGCTGATGGCTAATTTATTACTCTGTGAAAATCAAAATATCTTGAGACTATCAAAATATTTCTAATATTCCCTGTGAATCTCATTTCTAATGTGGAAGGCTCTTTATGTTCTGAAATCTAGGAATTACGTTTGGAGTGAGGAAGTATGGAAGAATGATCTTAATGAAAATGGGTTTCTGCCATCGAAAGGTATAATTACGGACATGCATATAATTTATAGATATGTAAACTGAGACTTAGTAGATACAGGAAATTTCCCAAGGTAAATACAAAAATGTTGGGGATAGATTTTGAACCAAGTCTTCTGTTGTCCCAAGCTCTTGATTTTAATATTAAGCTAAAATGTCTTTCACATCAAACACTGCATTTTAATGATTCTCAAGTAAGGTAATATTAGAATGACACTTCACATAAAATATCAAGATGTTCTTATTTCATATATTTTATATTTAATTCTCTTCCCCCTCTTTTTTAATTTGAGGGATATAAGGAATTAAAATGACACCAATAACTCTTTGCTTAATTTTCTAATTGAATAAATAGTACCCTCGATTTGGCATGCCTATTGCCTTTAAAGTATTTATGAAACTAAACACTTCTGCACTTTTGCACAGAGCATTTGAAAACAGCTCTGATTACTAATAACTCGCTTCAATATCCAGACAAGGGGGAGTTTCAACGCTTAAGCTTCAGCTATTTTTGAGTTGCCTTTATGCCAGAGAACTCCACCTTAAATTGCTTTTAAAGTAGAAAATATATACTGTCTCCCCTCACATAATTCAGAAGTAGTTTAAAGTTATATTTCTCAAACAGAGAAAAATGACAAGGGAGCTGTGATCAAGTCTTTGTAGTCTGTCCAACTGAACATGATTTGAAAAGTTTAGTAGTTGTTCGTGTGTGTGTGTGTGTGTGTGTGTGTGTGTGTGTGTGTGTGTGTGTTTTCCTGCTAATAGAATGATCTGTGGTACAAGTGTTTGGAGAAAGTTCGCTGCAGTCTCTGCTGTCATAAATATGTTTGTGTGGTATTTGGAGATCCTGTAAAGGGCAAGACTAAATTATAGTGTGAGGTGAAAAGGAATAGCTGGAAAGAAGCCTAATTGTCAATGGCTAGGATCCAATTTTCCAAGGTTACTATTACCCTCAAAATGTGATCATTCGGCCAGGCATGGTAAAAGGCCAAGGTGGCAGGATTGCTTGAGCCCGGGAGTTTGAAATCAGTCTAAGCAACATAGCGAGATCTCATCTCTACAAAAAACAAAAAAAAACAAAAAAATAAAATAAAATTTAGCTGGACATGGTGGTGTGTGCTTGTAGTCCCAGCTACTCGGGAGGCTGAGGCAGAAGGATTGCCGGAGCCCAGGAGTTTGAGACTGTGGTGGTAAATCATGATCATGCCATTGTACTTTAGCCTGGTTAATAGAGTGAGACTGTGAGTCAAAAAAAGAAAAAAGTGCTCATTTAATTTATTCTCCTAATTGAGGATCAAATTAGATCATCATTATATAAAGTTCATACCTTCATACTTTATTAATGAAATATTGCCATTGTAGTGGTTTAAAATAGTGTCTGAATGATGTGTCTATCACTAGTTCAACTCCAGAAGAAGATGCTTACTTTACTGTGTCCTCTATTAGTCGACTTAAACTGTGACCCAGAGACTTAAGGAACCTGCAATAATCTTGGAAGAAGATGCAAACTCTTCAATACTTTGCAAAAGAACTTTTGGAAAAAAGCAGCTCAAAGTTACATTCCTATCAAGTAAAATACAAACTAGCAGATGGTGTTCCACACATGCTTGTTCAATGAATTCATAATTGGTTGAACATAAAACACAAAATAAACAATAGATATTTTATCTATACATTGAGCACAAATCGATTGAACACCTCTAATGTGCAGAAATACAATTAGATATAATCACTGCTTCTTAATGTTTTAAAATTATGTAGTGTTATATAAGCTGTATTTGAAGCTCAGAATCTTGGGATTCGAAAAAATAGTCAGAAGAAAGAGTTAATTCCACTTGCAGAGAACTACCGTATACTCTTTGTAGAAGAGGTGAGAACTGACTCTTATAGGATAAGACAGAAGTTGCTAGACAGAGAGATGAGAGCGAGGACATTCCGGACAGGAGACAGGGTACATTCAAAGGCTGGGAAGTTGTGAGAAAGCAGGTCTTATGCAGGCCCTTATAAATAATTCAAAGTTTAAAGTTCTGAAGCATAAAATTTAGAGTGAGGAGAGAAGGGTAAACAATGAAAAGGAACAGGAGTTTAAAATTCTGTTGTAGGTTAGAACAGGATTTGTGAATTGGAGAATTGGCAGTAGACTTCAAGCTAGGGCTTGGCATGATTATATTTGTTTTGAAGAGAATCTTGTCAGCAAAAAAGAGAGAAGATGGAAGAAACTGGAGGAGGGGGACCAGGGAGAAGGCATCACCTATTGTTAAAGAGACTCACTCATGGATTCCACAGTGTCCCTTACAATGGAAATCCTGATTTCCATACAGTGTGCTGCCAGTGACAGATAAAATATCAATACAGAACATCTGGGTTCAAATGTGAACATCCTTTTTTTGCATCTGTTGCCAGAATAGAACTCCCAGAAGAGATGAATATGGACAATTTCATTTCAGACTTTGTCATTTTCTAAGTGTACTTGAGGAAAGAAAACGTCAAGGTGCAAGTGAACATTCCTGACACATATAAAAAAATTGGAAGGAAAAGTGTGCACCATGGCCTGAACTGTGCTAGCAGGTAGAAGACTGACCCAATTTGGGCATATGTGTGTAACAAGATTTCATCAACAAGATTGAAAATACCTTTTTTTTCTGTTTAGGTTTACATTAGATAAGGGTCACATTTGATACCTGAGTCATCTACATTTTTCCCAGTAAAACTGTTAACTATTTTGGGGTCAGCTGCAGTGACTTACCCCTGCAATCCCACCACTTTGGGAGGCTGAGGTAGGAGGATTGCTTGAGTCTAGAAATTTGAGACCAGCCTGGGTAAAAAATCAAGACCTTTTCTTACAAAAAAATTCAAAAAAATTAGGTGTGGTGGCATACACCTGAGTCCCAGGTATTCGGGAGGCTGAGGCAGGATTTCTTGGGCCCTGGAGGTCGATTCTATTGTGAGCCATGATTGTGCCACTGTACTCCAGCCTGGGCAACAGAGTGAAACCTCAAAAAAAAAAAAAAAGTTGACTTTTGGAGTAGTCAAAATAAAATCTAAATGAATGCAGACTCTAAAGCATGTCACACTTGCATTTTCTGAATCTGGAATGGTACTCCAGTGTTAACTTCACAAATTGATGAAGGCCATTAAGTTTGATAAAAAGGGTGGCATTTCACTGGCATTAATAGGGTGAAGACCTTCTTCTGGTTTTGTTTCTGCTGACAATTCTCTCCTGGATTGATTGCTTGATTGATTATTTGATCTCCCTAAAGCAAAAGATACTCTATTGCCTGGAATAAAACAGACTTCAGAATGAATGTGGTTTCAATGCAGATACCTTATGGAAGAAATCTTGAGGATCGTACTGGAGATTTTGAAATATATTTAATTTTGTATGATTGCTTTCTTTTAAATGATGTAGTGCCTCTTCCTGTCCAATAGAAGTAACTGGTACATTTTGTGAATTTTAATCTGAGCAAAAATTGAGTCTGTGCTTTAAATCTGGTAAGGACAAAAACAAACCCTATTACCAAAAACTTTCAATTCCCAAGTAAATAAACTAGAAAAATGCTTGTTTTTAATAGCATGTGCACATCAGTGAACAGTTGAAAAGTACATAAATATGCATCCTTTGGAGAATAAGTAAATATACTCCAACACAATCATATAACAAAATTCTAAAACAAATTCACTATTTTATGTGTATCACATATGTACAAATCTCAAAAACAGAACTCCTAGTGAAAAAAAAAGTCAAAAATGATATATACAGAAAGAAGTTGATTATAAGTATACGAAAAAGCAGCACAAACATGATGTTGGAGGTGCCTGTCTATAGAAACATGAATCATGAGAACATACACATTTACTTGAAGATATGCTTATCTCTTGCAAGGGAAAATTAGGATTAAAAAAATAAACGAGGCATGTTGACTCATGTCTGTAATCCCATCAGTTTGGGAGGCAGAGGCAATAGGATTGCCTGAGCCCAGGGGGGTTCGAGATCAGCATAGGCAACTTGGCAAGACCTCATCTCTATGATAAATCAGAATATTTGACCAGGCATGGTGGTGCATGCCTTGTAGTTCCAGCTACTTGGAAGACTGAAGCAGAAGGATTGCCTGAGCTCAGCAGGTCAAGGCTGCGGTAGCCGTGAGTGTGCCTCTGCACTCCAGTTTGGGAGACAGAGTGAGACTCTGAGTCAAAAAATAAATAAAAATAAAAAATATTAGGTGCTTAACTGTTAAAAAAAAAAAACTTTAAAAATTGCAACATGATAAAATATACTAAATCTCTGTGGTGGGTATAATGTCAGTTTAGTATTTTCTTATATTTTTTCTGTGTTTTAAGTATTTTCTAATAGCATGGTTGAAAATGAATCACTAACAGCATTTCAACTGATGAACCATAAATTGTACTTATTAACTTTTAACACATTCAAAATGATCAAATTGAATGTTCTGTCATAAAAACCACCAGAATAATCAATATTTTAGTATATTTGGTCCAACACATACATATTAATTGTTTCTGTGTTCTGTGTTTACCGATTCTCTTTCTACACTTTATGTAAGGCCGATGGGAATTCCAAGAGTTCAACTATGTCCCTAGTATAAATAAATATATCCACATAAAAAAATAGATGCAAGTTTTTTTGGTTCCAGGGTTAGAAATTTTAACATGCCAAATTCATTCTTTACAAATTCAGAAGACACACACAAAATATGATTATTAAAAAGCAGACAATTTATAAACAGATCTGCTAATATGCAAAGATTCACAATACACTAATTATTCCATCACATTTAGGTTGATCTTTATTTTTGCTTGTTTTTACCACAGAAGCAAAAACATCCAAATCAGTCAACTTATTCCTGACAAGGACAACAGTGGCAAAGCATGCTGATATATGATAGTCAAATAATTACCTTTCTTACCATATAGCTAATATAGTTTCTGATGGAGATTAAATTAAATGGTGTTTAGATAAATAGACATATGAATACTGCACAAGCTTACCTTTGCTAAAAGATAAGCTCACCAGTAGAGAGATTGATCTATGTGAGAAAACCCACAGACCTAAATAATTGCTTTTAGTATAATTTAATAAGATGCAAACATTTATTGATTTACTGATAATTAGGTATTAGTAACTATTCTGTGTGTAAGGAAGCATTAAGAACAACTGAAGTCACTTAGAAAAATCTGTGATCTATGTTTTCTCAGAATCACATTAGATGCAATATTATAAATTATATTATCTTCGGAAACAGAATAAGTTGTGGCTGAAAAAGCAGGCTTTCTAGGTCCTTCCTTTTTTTTAATTATCAATGAGAAATACTTGTCTTTCTAATTAAAATGCACAAATTAATAAATTTCTTCTGCGCTATGGGAGAAGTTAGTAAATAAATATAAATTTAAAAATTGAGAATATAGGCTGGGTGTGGTAGCTCAGCCTGTAATTCCAGCACTTTGGGAGGCCAAGGCGAGAGGATTGCCTGAGTCCAGGGGTTGGAGCCCAACTTGGGCAACTTGATGAGACCTCGTCTATACAATAAAACATCACAAAAATTAGCCGGGCGTGGCAGCATGTTTCTGCAGTTCCAGCAACTTGGAACACTGAGGCAGAAGGATGGCCTAAGCCCAGCAGGTTGAGGCTGTGGTGGCTGTGAGTGTGCCACTGCACTCAAGCCTGGGTGATAGAGTGAGACCCCAACTAAAAAAAAAAAAAAAAAAAAGAAAAGAAAAGAAAATGAGAATATAGCCAAGATCATCATCTAGGAAAACAAAACACTTTCAATTTAGGGAAATAAAAATCTATCATCAGAAATTAAAATTATTGACAAGGATTAAACAAGTATCTTAGTTATATCAAGCATAGCACAATGTAAAATAACTTATATAGATATACCATATGTGCATTTACTAATGTAATAAAAATGCATACATACATCCACAGATATATAAGAGTACACAAAAAAATTAGTCAAGGATATTGTGATTTTTTTCCAATTGTGATTCCAGTGAAAATCAGCTTATTTAAGATATTAAATAATTAAAATTGAAGACTTTTAATGTCAAAAGTTTCAACAGCAGTTATAAAAAATCTTTATATAAACTAAAAACATTAAAATATATTAAAGTAAGCATACATATTCAGTTGTAATAAAGTTAGAATGTTTGAAAAGATGAAAAATATTACCTTATCTGAAGTTGTCTTATGGATGGTCTGTAGAAACAAAAATCCTTTTATTGTGGTTAATAATACAAGAATCATGTGTCTACCCTGTATCAATATCAATGTGGAAAATAAACAAATACACTTTGGAAAGGAGATGAGAAGAAACTAAAGTTGGTTGGCTGCACTTTGATTAATAAACATACACTAAACTACACAAATGTTTTCATTTTACATCAATTAATTTTATGGCCTTAAAACATGTCATATTATTTTATAGATTATGCAATTACTAGTATGGGATTGGTAATGTTCTCTCATAAATACCAGAACCTCTAAATGAACTGAGTATAGAAGGAATGAGTACAAAGATTTATATTTATATTATACATTTATATGAGTTACATATATAAATGTAAAGTGATAAAATATGTATTAAAAATACATCATTGATTTACAACTGGAGTTTTGATAAAATACTCTAAATTATAGTTTTATTTTGCAGTTAGGAAACTTTCTTAATTCTTATCATTTTGCCCTTCATATTAACTTGTCTCAGAGATTTAAGTATTTTTTTATACATTTCTTACTTATGCACTAAAATCTAATTTATATCTCATGGAGGAATTTAATATTGAGTAAAAATTTTTATACAAATGGGAAAGCTACAAAGTTTACACAATAAGCATCTTGGTAGATTATTGAAACTAAAGCAATTCTGTTAGAATTCATAGAGAAAAATATCAATTTTATCTCCCAATTATTACCACAGATTCTGTTTTCTAGGATGAGGTGCCTCTGGTCCTGCTTTCTATTTGAAAGGGCAAAATAGTGTTACTATTGCAAGGCTGCTGTGAGATGATATCACAATTTTTTTTCAAAATGTCAAATGTGACTAAAATTGTAATAATCTTGGCAAAATGTAAACATGAATACAGCCAATATTATTTTCTAAGAAGTATCTCATTCTTTCTATCTAGAACTATTTTTTCTCTTTTGTTTTCAGGTAAAGAAGTCAATGTGTACACCTGGAATGACGGCCGGTCTAAGTTACTGAACTAGTTCTAGTACAAACTGTGAGTTTATCATGTGGCTTCAACCAGGTTACAAAGCTGCTTGAACTTGTCCCTCCTCAGTCATCAAGATGTGCCTAATAAGTCTCTTTCCCACTCAAATATTTCCTTATCCTAAATCTATAAAAATGTGATCTAGCTGTGTGGATGGAATACTCTTCCTAATGCTAATCTCAGAAGGAATATCACTAGAAGTGAGAACACATCAAGATATATTATCAAAATATATTACTGTGTTTTCTATTTCAATAGATACATGATTCCACAACTCCCATGAATTATGCTCAACACCATGGTATCACACTTTCAGAAAATAAAAGTGAGTTCATTTTCATTAAAATAGTTTTCATCTGTACATACCCTACCATAATCAAACGGAAAAATTCACCTTCATTTTATTCATCTCCTATAAAACAAACAAACTCGGTTTAATTGACAAGGGTTTTGCATAGAGCAAATAAAATAATGAATGTGAAAATATTCTGAGAAATATAAAGCCCAATAAAAGTACAAGGTACACGATGGAATAATAATGTTATAGTATCTTAATTGAATGTTCCCAAGGAATAGTGATCAGGATTAAGTCATCAGTGTCACCAAATTGTACACGATGCCAAATCACAAGGTTATTCATTCCTACATCTATTTATATATATACAGATGTTTGGGGTTATTCAGGCATATTACTGATTTTTTTTTTTTACATAAAGTAATCTGGCTATGTTGGCAATATTAGCAATCTTAGTCAACATTGAGCCTGTACTTTATCCCTTAATGTGGTTCAGATGTTTTCAAGTGTTAGCACATTCACTGGATTACACTCACATAGTTAATGAAAATATTATGATCCCATAAATATGGCAAGTCAAACTAGCACCTTCTTCTCCTGCCCCCCTACCCTTTTTTAAAAAATCAAAAGTGATGAAGCACAACCAGTAGTTCTTGCATGTGTACGAATGTGTCTGGCATTTGCCAATTCATGGCCTAGTGTACAGCACTTGGTTTAATGGTCCCCAGCCTCAATAGATTTCTTGACTTGAGTCACTAGAGATAGCATGAAAAGTCCCTTTGTTGAGTTCTAGTTTTTCTTGGCTTTCAGTAGCACAGCATGAGAGGAATGAAATTTGGCACTCAGTATCTGAGCTGTCATTTGGAAAATTCAGATCTCGATTCTCTTTCCAGCATTTTGGCTTCTTAATTCAAACCATACTACACTCCCTGACCACTGATGCCATATCCTCCTGCAGAAAAGGAAAAAGCGACTCCCAAATGTCACCTGGCTCGCTATATCACCTGAATACCCGGGAAGCTACTAATAGGAGTTTCAATGACAGTATTATGGCTATATTCAAAGTGCCAAGGAAACCTATTTACATTCTATGACTAAGCATTTTACTGATCTCTTATATTTAAAACGAATGAATCAATCACTGAAGTATTGCAGACATGTTGACATCTTTTTGGCCACTAAATATCCACAACTTGATGTGCTGTTTCTTTGTCAGAAAATCATTCCAATTCATAAGAACATGGTTCTTTGTCCACTGTACTGTAATGTGCATATATCTGACACATTTGCCAGTGACTTCCACCTAAAAAGTATTATACAAGTAGGGATTTAAAAAAAACAAAACTTAGAATTATTTTTTAGAGAGCAGGCCCCTTGTAATACAGGCTTCACTTGATAAGTGTTTTAGGAACTCATTGGCATCAGTGTATCAGCTAGCGTTGTTCTGAGAGGCCGAGTTTGGCATCAGAGAATTGTTTTGGAGATTCTTTTTTTATTATTTTAAAGATGTGGAGTACAATTCAGGGTTAGGTATACAAATGTTCATTATGAGGTACCCTTGTTGATGAGGTGTACTCCCCCCTCCCCTGGAAGTTTTTCATGCATTTGCCCATTTCATGATGAGTGATTTACAAGCATACCTGCCCACAGCGTGCTGAATGTTCAGCAGCTTTTTACCCAAAACTGTATGGCCCGATCTCAGTCTTAGCACCTTGTTTTGTTTGTTTGTTTCCCTGATGGAAAAATGTCTTCAAAGGAAAATTTTTTGCCATTGCGGAAGCGGTGAAACAAAAAACAACAGAAGAACTCAAAGGCATCAAAACTGACAAGCTCAAGAACTGGTTTGAGCAATGGAAAAAGCATCTTGATGGGTGTACGAACGGAGAGTACTTTGAAGGTGACTGAAGTTTAAATATGTAAGAGTATATACACAATTTTTAATAAATAAATTCAATTTTTTAGGGGATCCTCCCTGTATTAAGACAAAAACAGCAAAGAAATAAGTGACAACAATAAAAATCTCTCTTAATTTTAGGCAACAACAACAACAAAAAATGTTTCTATCTCTAAATTTTTCTTTTGTAAGAGATATCTTCTCTTATAATATCAGTTTCACAGTGGTGTACAAGCATACCTCCCAATACATTTTATTTAATCTCATTCTAATGAATATATATCATGTTTACATAAAGATGTACAAGTTATAAGTGTGCAGTTTGAAGTATTTTCATAAAGTGAACATCCCTACAAAGCCAGCACTCAAATCAAGAAAGACAGCATCACAGCACATTAGAATTATCTGATGCCTCTTATCCTTACTTCCAACATCATGGATGAGTTTTAACTTTTTTTGAACATGACATATGTTCACTTTTGTAACTGGCTTCTTTGGTTCAACTTACATTATTGTTTATGACACTTATGCATGTTTATGAGCACAGTCTGGTCATTCTTATTGCTTTAAAGTATTTTATAATAAGAATATACAATGATTGACTGATTTATTCAATGCTGATGGAGGTTTGAGTGGTTTCCAGTTTGTGAATATTATGAAAGTACTGTTATGATGCTTTGATCTCATTTATTAGGTAATAATGAATGCATAAATAAACATGGGTATATACACTCAGGTGGAATTGACAGGGGTTTGGATATGCACATATTTAACTTTAGTAGATAGTGCCAAATGGTTTTCCAGAGAAGTTTACCAAATTTTACTTTTACCGGTAATATACAATGGTTTGAGCTGACCTACGCTTTACCAGTATTTAGCAGTGTCTGTTTATTATTTTGTTTTTCTAGAGGATGTGTAGCAGTAATGTCTCAGTGTGCTTCAATGTATTTTTCTCTGATATTTAATAAATTTAACTGTATGTATTTATTGTCTTATTTTATATGTTCATTAAAGAAATTATTTCCAAGTTGTCTTTTTGGCCCACTTTATGTCTTTTGAACTGAGCATGATATATTACACCTACAGATGATTGCATAAAGTGGGGTTTAAATGAATTTTTGGAATATGATTAACTCAACATCTAACTGTGTACCCATGGTCACCTTTTTGAGCTTGCTGGTATATAAAATAGAGATTTATTTTGCTGTAGTCGCGCATAGTTTGGGTTCAGTTTTGTATTAAAGTCCAGCAATCTTTCTGAATCCAAGTGTCACCTTTTGTGCAAGAATGAATGTTTTCTATTTCACCGCTGCCTCCTTGGCAAGATTCACAAGAAAGGGAGAAATGTCTGATTGAGCAATTTGTATTGGGCTTAAGGCTTTAAAAAAAAAATTCCAGTTTGTTAGGCTAGCCCACACTGTTGTCTAAGGCTTAGCTGATGTTTCCTCCTCCGTACTTATTTTTTTTCTGTCTCTGTTAGGTTCCTCCTACATTCATATTTAGACAACCTGTTTTTTTTTTTTTCCACAGTGAGCCTTCTGCTCACATATAAAACATTTATTTCTCTGTGGAATTAAGTTCACCACATTTCACTAGTGTTATAATAAAGTGTATTTTTAAAAATGTGTCTGAGTTTTTCCTATTGCTACCACTGGACTGAAAGTCTTTTGCACCAACAAAACCACAGGGAAGCAGAAGCCAATATCCATCTCTATTAAGAAATTTGACATTTTATATATTTTGGTTTTGTAGTACTTACATTTCAGAATCTAAGAAGACTATTGAAGTACTGTACTAAAAGGATTCATCAAAATTATATACTATAAATAGTGTAAATTTGTCAGATTAGAATAGAAATTACAAAATAGCTATTTGTTTCCATATATAAACTATGAACTTTCACATAAAGTAGATAATTTTTGTATAATGGGGAGAGGAATGAAAGACAAACTTATTAAGTATATGTGTACTATTTTAAATGTCCAGCTTATAAAATTTCTTTAAGGAAGGATGATTTAATACAGTGACAGCCAGTCAACTGAGAAATTAAAAAATATAACATACACTGGATATAGAACTGTAATGGTATCTAGAGACTTCCAGCTGTATCCTTTAGTTGCCAGCTCTAAGATATGCTCTGTGGAAAGGGCAGGATGACACACAACCAGTGTGTTACACTGGTAACCCCATTATTACTTATTTTTGGGGGGTCCTCATTCATTGTGGATTATCCTATGTGTTATTTTATACAACGGCATTTTTTGAGAGAAAGAGGGGGGAGAGAGAAAGAGAGAGAGAGAGAGAGAGAGAGAGAGAGAGAGAGAGAACAAAGCAATAATGTCCTGGCAAAATTTAACAAACACTGTGTCTTGTGGAATTAATCCTTCAAATAAGGCCTTTGTGATAAGAAACCTTATATTGTTTGTTCACGCAAAAGTAAAATTAATACAAGTTTTACTGTATATTTGTTATTAAATAAGGCTTGTGTGGGCCTAGAATCAAGACAAAAATTTGGGGAATGAAATAGTAAATATTACAGCAAAGTATTATAACAAAGTTTAATTTTGGATTTTTTGTAGTTTGAAAGAGGTCAGTCCAAAGTTGCACACTGTAATGACTATTGTGAGCTTAATAGTTTCAGGAAAGAGGGAAGAAGCAACAGTGTAACATTTTAGTCTTATCGAATGTCCTTAAAAATAAAGCAATTTGATTTAAAAAAAATCCATGGGTGACATATACAACAAAAGTAAATGATAACGTGTTTCTGCAGATCCCCAAATGTAAAAATTCTAAAAGAATCAACGATATGGAAGGTATCTCAGGCCAAACTAAAAACTATAGTTAAAAATAGAAAGCGATTTCCATCTAATATGTGGGTTAATTCAAGGGACCATGGTGCTGGAACTGCCTGTTCCTTCAAATTTTCAAATAACGAACTTAACAGCAAGGTAAATACTTCAGTCTTTGCAGGCCTTGTCATCTATAGTTACCTAATTCTCCATTGTGATGCAAAATGTCTGGGGAAAATAAGTGAGCTGATGGATGTGACTGTGCTTCAATAAAGCTTTATTTAAACAAAAGGAGGCAGATCTGATTCAATCTGTAATCCCTGGGTTGTCTGTGGCTGCCCCAGGGCTATCCCTAGATCAAAGTGTCCAGTCATCACTACCTGCTTCCATCATTGTTTCTTTAAACTCATCTTCAAATTGGATGTTGGAAAAACCCCTTCAAATATTGCTTCATGCTCCAACTATCTCTTCTGTTGTTTAAAAAGTGATTAAAAAGTATAAACTGCTATTTTATGAGATTTACATCTTCTTTCCTTATATTTTATTTCCTTTAAACATATTCTCCATAATTTTAACTATATTTCCAATCTTTTTGTAATCAACATTGAACTTTGTTTTATAAAGTATGTTCACTTTCTTAATTTTGAAGTTTGTAGGAACCTTACAAGAAGGAAAGCTGACCAGTAATGCATGATCACAAAGTAAATTAAAGCAGTAAACTAACATATCAAAATGAACTAAAATAAATCAGAAAAATCATAGAAACTGTAATACAGCCTAAATTGAAGTTAGAAAATTCAGAGATGAGTTTGGTAGAATAACAATAAGAACATTTAAAAAGTAAGATTAAAACCTTTGGGAAAAATTAGCATTAAAATAATTATAACCATGATAAAGAATAAAGGAAAATAAACCCAAGAGTCAATAAGTAGCCAGATGGTTACTTAATACAATTAAAATAGTGAAAAATTGTTTAAAATAAAAAAAGAAAATAAAAATATTTGAAGAGGAATACATAAACAATATTAGCAAAAAAGATCTAGCATTTGTATCTAAGGGGTTTTCAAGGAAAAAAAGGTCAATTAATCAAAATGAACACTAACAGTTGCAATTTACTTATTTATTTATGTTTAAATTCAAAGACATCTTAATTTACATTATTTAAGAGCATATGATGCAGCTTAGGACATTGATCCAAACCAGCCAATTCTAAGACCAATTCTAGTAAAGTTATTATACTTTAAATAAAATGAATGATTATTTGGGTATTAAGACAAAGGGATCAAGAGAAAGAAAAATCTTATCATTTTTGAAACACTTTAAGTAGAAGATAATGGAATACATTTTTAAGACTGTTAAAGGTAGAAAATGTAAACCACAGTTTTATGCTCCTCCAAACAGATCCTAAATGTGAAACTTTAATTTGCAGGAACTCAAGAAATATTTTTCCATGAGACTTTCTAAGAAACTTCTGTGGGATATACTGACGACTAAAAAAATTAGAGAAATATCAGCAAAAATAGCTATTGTTCATTAGATTTATAAAATCAGTAACATAAGAAATTATACTATAAAGGAGGTTGATATATCATTAAATTTATTGTGAGATACAACAAGCATAGACATATCCAGCACATGGAGTTCCTGAACTGCCATTACTCCACAATACATGTAAACATTGATATACTCTATGCACTATGGTCAAGGTTCCATTTATCAAATACATGACAGCAAATCAAAATCAATAAGCATTGCTAACACAATGATTGTGATTTCAAAATACCATTTTCCACTAAAAGGAACTGTGATCGCTTGGAGAGATGACTAATTTTAAGGCCTATCCTATTTCCCACGGAAATAAATCAACATTTCTTGAAGAAATAACATTAAATTTAGATCATAAGATAGATCTCTACAACTTTGTTTCTATTTCTATCTCTATATGATCCTTTCATAACAGAAATTAAGGGCGCTTTCAGAGCCAACTTTTGTCTCAAGACATAGCCTTTTAAAAAAAGTTCTCACCTGGCAAAGATGAGACAATTTTAATATCAATGAATAAAACGACTGTATAGATTAAAACACAGCACACATAAATTTCAAAAATCATAAATAAGTGATGGTGGTAGAAAATCATATTATTATTTGGAAACATGATTCTTTAAAAAAGGAAATAGAAATAAAACATCAGACTGTCCTTTCTACATGAATTGTACCTCAATGTAAACTAATATAGTTGTTTATTATTATTATTTTAAAGATGTTGGGTACAATTCAGGGTTAAGTATACACATGTGGGATACAATTCAGGGTTAAGTATACACATTATGCAGGTATCCTCCTTCCCTGGCAAAATCCCACTACGGACAATCCCGCCGCACCCTGCCTCCCCCACCCCCAGCAATTTCCCACTACTGACAATACTTTTCTTATAGTATTATGATGAGTATCACATGTTCTCATTAATAAGCGGACCTTGAGAAACTTATCTTTAAAGAAACAGTCTAGCTAACAAAGGACATGACTGTACAAATATAATGAACATTTTCCAAACCCCTTATAGATCTGTGTCTACCTCAAGTTCATCAATGCTGATAGCATCTCAAAAAGAAGTTTTTCACACACACACACACACACACACACACACACACACACACACACAACTATTCATATTATCCAATTTGTACATCTTCTGGTGACTACTTGTGAAGTAGTTTTGCCACAATAAATATAAATCTAGATCTGACCATGATTTGCGTTCTAACTAACAATTCCTAGAAAATACATGGAACGGAGGAAGATGCTAAATTGCACCAAAACATACATAATCAGCAATACTGAGACTTGAAAACTTTACAGGGCAAACAGCTTGGTTTCATCAATCAAAAAGAAACAACAAAAAATTTAGGCCATTTGCTTTGCCAATTTCTGGTCTGACCATGTGACTCCTTAAGCTATGGTCACCAGGTTTCCTAGCTTTGGCCCCCTCTCCTACCTTGGAGATGTGAATCTCCTTTCTTTCTCTCTCTCTCTCTAACTTACTAAATAAACTATATTTTCCAATCTAAAAAAAATTAAAGTGATAACATTTATATTTATAGAGATTCAAGAGTTACAACTTTCAATTGTAATGCATAACTCTCTTTGGAACCCAAATTTTAGCTATATAAATAATACATACATATAAATGCATGCATACATAATACACATGTAATTGTTTATTTCTACTTTTTAATGTGTTTGCAAATTTTCATGAGATTACTTAAACCTAATAGGAAAGTAGTTGGGACAGCCAGATAATAACGTGCTTTCTAATACAATGTAGTATGCATGCTACACTACCATGTATGAAGTGTTTGGGACAAATTTATTCAACATGATTTTAATCAAACCTTTGACTAGACTTCCAGTTGAAATCAAAAACTGAGGAAAGAAGAACAAATAATGACAGCAAGAGATGCAATTGACAAATCCAGAATGTGAAATTATTCTGGCAAAATAAAAATACACAAAAGGGAGAGGGCAATGCTCTAGAGTAAAAGGGACTAAATAAACAAAATCCAAATATGTTACTTGCGCACTCATTTAGATTCTGAACAGAATAAATGGTAAAAAGACCGGTGTTGGGGCACATTGACCACGGTCTGGATAAGGATTGTATTTAAAATGTTATGTCAATTTTGTTAGATGATTATCTTAGTTGGTTTGTGCTACCATAAGAACATACCACAGACTGGGCAATTTATGAAAAACAGAAATTTGTTTCTCACAGTTCTGGAGGCTGGGAATTACAAGATCAGGATGCCAACAGGTTGTTTGACTGATGAGGACCTTTTGCTATGTCTTTACATAGCAAAAGCGCAGAAGAGAGTAAACTTAATTTCTCAATAAGGACCCTAATGACATCTATGACAGTTCTGCTTTCATGATAACCACCTCTGAAAGACTCTGCCTATTAACTATCACACTGATGAAGATGGAGCAAATATGAGAATATTCATTTAATTTCAGACTGGGGTTTATTATTCTACCTACAATTATGAATGCTTGGAAAACTCATAATAAAATATTTTGATATAGATTGATATTTAAAAAATGCCTTAGCAAAATTCTATCTACCATCAATAACATTCAGATGATTAATGTTTATTAAAAGTTACTATATATTCATTTACATTGATTTAGCTGCATATTTACTAAAAAGTAATTTGTTAACTGTTCATATTTATGAGTGTGTGTGTATGCTTGAAAGTTGTAAAAAGGCTGGGCTCCGTGGCTGAGCCTGTAATCCCTGCTTGGGGAGGCTGAGATGAGTGGATTGCCTGAGCCCATGGGTTCGAGACACGCCTGGGCAACTTGGCGAGACCTCATCTCTACAATAAATCAAAAAATTAGCTGGGCGTGGTAGCACGCGTCTGTAGTTCCAGCTACTTGGAAGGCTGAGGCGGAAGGATCACCTGAGCCCAGCAGGTTGAGGCTACGGTGGCCGGGAGCGGTCACTGCACCCCAGTCTGGGAGACAGAGTGAGACTTCAACTCAAAAAAAAAAAAAGACACTGTTGGTGGGAGTGTAAACTAGTGCAACCTCTGGAAAGCAGTGTGGCGATTCCTAAAAGCTCTAAACACCAACCTCCCATATGACCCCGCGATCCCCCTACTGGGAATATACCCTGAAGACCTCAAATCACTCTATAAAAAAGATACCTGCACTCGTATGTTTATTGCAGCATTGTT
>CAUYQG010209503.1:0-29101 GCA_963574415.1 Tarsius wallacei
TGACTCAAAAAAAAAGTTTTCGAGTAATGCAGGGCACTTGTTTTGAGGACCACAGCTTAAGAACCCCTGAGCTAATTTATATAAGAAATATTTAAAAATGAATGCCCTGTACTCCCCTTGCCTGAACAGATATATTCTTAAGAAGATATTTTTCAAAAATAAGTTGCAGATACCATGTTCTCAGAAATAGTTTATTCCTTTCATTTTATCTTGTTCTTTGCACAATATTGCTTGTTTGTTTGATTTTTCCCCCCTAAAGATTATTTTTTCTCATTGTGTTACTTGCAAAAAAACCCAAACAAAACAAAACCTGACATTAATGAATGCAGACGTGTTGGCAACTAGCTCAAACAGTGTTTAAATTTTATTGAATTGAGAAATTGCCACAGCATTTTTTTTCTGGGACATCATTTCTTAGCATACAGCTTTTAGGTTCACCATATTTTGGCAAAACAATATTCTGATGGGGAAGGAACAATAAGAAATGTAGTTTGTGTCCAGAAACTGGAAAAGTCAGCACATTGATCCTAACCCAGTGAGAGCCATGTCAGGCTGCCGACCTCCAGAACTGTACAAAACATTTCTGTTTTAAGCCACTATAAGTTTGCGGTAACCTGTTATTGCAGAAATAAGAACTTAATGTGCTTCTAATGTGATCCTTCAATGAGAGAAATCAGACTTCCTTATAGAAACAGCAAACTCTGTGGCTGGGCCAGAAAATATGTAAGATGAACTTGGAATATTTAATAGTGCAAGAAAAGAGGGAAGTGATTTTAAAAATCAAATAAATAAATGAAAATAAAATAACTGAAAGACAGTATGTCCAAGGGACATAGGAGCCAACTGAAAGAGTTCTCAATGGCCAAAGTTGAACTAATTTAAGCAACAAAATGAAAAGTAGTATTGGATTCAACCTGAGGTAAAAATAAATGGCCATGAGCCATCCTGATATAAACCAATGACTGAATAAATAACAAAAGGCTTATTTTAGAGAGTAGAAAGGAGAGGAGAATAGACAGAGATTGTTCAAAAGGTACAAAATTACAGTTAGGGGAAATAAGTTCTGGTTTTCTCTTGCACGGTAGGTTGACTATAGTTAGCAATGATGCATTGTGTATTTCAAAATAGCTAGAAGAGAGAATGCTTAATGCTGTTGAGACAGGAGATAGCTAGAAAAAGTCTAGGCAGACAGACAGGTGAGTCCTCTGGTTACAATGTCTCCCAGCAGGCCTCTCAGGCTCAGCATTGGTAAACAAGCTCCCTGCTGTGAGGTTCTCAAGCTAGAGCTTAAGTACTCACTGCTGGAATCGAAAAGCAACCAATCAGCTCACCATTAGGCCCCTACCTCTTGCCAATTCGTCCTTTTTTTTTGATGCCACATTTTATTTATTTATTTAATATACATTTTTTATTTTAAAGTACAGCCTCTATGAAAAGTATTATGGAATTATGGAGATTTCTCAGACAATTAAAAGTAGATCTACCATTTAATCCAGCAATCCCACTATTAGGAATCTACTCAAAGGAACAGAGGTCATTGTATAAAAAAAAAAACCTGCATCTATCTACATGTTCATTGCAGCACAATTCACCATTGCAAAGTTGTGGAATCAATCTAAGTGCTCATCAACCAATCAGTGACTAATTAAAATGTGGCACATATATACACTGTGGAATACGATTCAACTTTCAAAATGTTGTCTTTTGCAGCAACTTGGATTAAAGTGAAGAACATCCTAAGTAAACTAACTCAGGAACAGAAAACTAAAAACCACGTGTTCTCATTTATAAGTAGGAGCTAAATTAAAAATATGCAAAGACATAGAGAATGATATGATAGACACTGAAAGACATAGACATAGACAGAGACATAGAATAGACATAAAATAGACATAGAATAGACATAGAAAGGGGTGGAAGGAAAAGGTGGAACAAAAAAAATCACCTATTGGGTACAATGAACAGGTGCGGGATGGTGGATACACTTAAAAGCCCAGACCAAAACTATTGTACCCCCCAAAGCAATGGAAATAAAAAATGAATAAATAAAAGCAAAATAAAAACACTATGCAATTATACAACCCTGTGTATAAGAAACATACAATAAGTGGTGGATATTTTCTTTTTTTCTTTTTCTATTTTTTTTGGTGGGAGGAGCAGGATTTATAGAGAGAACAGAAAAGCTCCCAGAGCATTTATTATTTAATTTATATTTTAGTTTTGTACCCACGAGGTCTTGCTTTGTTGCCCAGACTGGTCTCAAACTCCTGGTTTTAAGTACTCCTCCCACCTCACCTCCTGGAGTGCTGGAATTACTGGCGTGTTCTACCACAACCAGCTGCATACTTAGTTTTCATGTTTTACTTTCTTTTTGCATGTTTGGGGCAAGGTTTATTATACTTTTCTTCTTCCTTCAGCACCTAATATAGTGCTTGGTCCTTAGTGGCATTTATTGAACGTTTGTTCAAAGAAATGTTTGTGCATATGCACCATTAGCTTTATGATACACAGAGAACCATTTAGCTCAGTAAGTCAAAGCAATCATCATTACTCAGTTTGATAGTCTTTGCCTGTCTTTTCCCAAATCTATCATCATAGGGTGTAGTGGGAGAGGAGGAAATTCTGAAAGTACACACGAAGGGAATCCTATCTTGTTTGTGTTAGCCTCAAACTTATTCATTTCATAGATGAAGGATATCGGGATCAAAGATCTGACACAACCTGGCTACAATTCCACATCTGGTTTTTGTTCCAGTGAGGACTACATGACCGTTCTCTTGACACCCATATCTCTTTGTAGTAGAAAACTAGTATATGTGATTTTTTTCAGAGTTCAAAGCTGTGCTTTTGATTCATATTTTTTCCCACAAACCTATTTCTAAGAACAGTATATCAACATCCCAATAGAAACATGACGTTAATGTGGTTAATTCTGTGGAATAATATTCTGTTTGACTCTTTAGACATGGGAATGTCTTCTTAAAATTATGCCACTAATTGACCTCCCAAACATAAACAACTCACCAATGCATGTTCATGATCCAGAAAAGATAATTCAAAATAGCTATTTGCTTAGAACACACCACGCATCATATAGTTACCAAATTTCTAAAACTTTTAGAAAAGACTTCTACGCATGAAACACAATACCTCTAGGCTGACACACGTCATTTTTCATTCACAGTATTCAAAAACAGAAAAAAAGTCTAAATTCAAATGAAAACATTGAAAGGAATGCACTTAGGACATAATTACCAAGATTAAGTAAACTACTTATTTGGTAGTTTCTATATGTCCTTAAACTGTACTTATCGTAATTTCACTGACTATTTTTCAAAAGGAAGAAGCACTACGGCACTGAGCAATCAGCACTGTCATTTGTGTGTCTTTAGTGCTTACAAATTTAACCCACTGGTTCTCATTATAGATGAGATGAATTGCCCTGAAACAACTCTGTGGGGCACCATTCACACCGAGTAACGTTTAGCGAAAATCATGTCTTGGCTTTTGTACTTATTTACACTTCCCAGGATTTGGAGTAACAGCCTGTGGTCATTTGTACTGTTACTTTCTGTATTTAATCATTTCAATTTCAAAATATTTAAAACAGGAAGATCGGTCAAGTGTTTCTAGTGCTGTGTAAAATTCTATTAAACTGACCAAATTGTCTTAGAATAAAGTTATTTTAAAACACACTTAAATATATGTGTTAAATATTTCTAACTTTAAAAATTTCATGCAAAGAAGGAATCCTTCAGCTATCAAAGAACAGAAAAACTGAGATAGGAGTTTTCAGTAATTCTCTCGAAAGTCTTACATAAAATAACATTTTTGGAGCACATCGAATTTCATGAGAACCTGCCTGAATTTCACTCTTGGTTCCCTCTGCACACTTCTTGTGTGACCCTTGGCATATTAAATGTGTACTTTAAAAATTTCACTGCTGATAAGCAATGTTACCCCTTATTGTCAGTAAAAAAAAATGGTTATGGTTATAAATGCTGTGCACATGTTCTTCAAATAGTAAGTTGCTGACAGATACATAAAGTATTTAGAAATCTTTTTATTTGCCCTTGGTCATATTTAACAACTTAAGGATCTTAGAAGCATTTGAAAATTATTTTAGGTATTCCACATTCTTCACATTTAAATGTAACTTCATTAGTAGAGAAAATAATTTTGTATTCAATGAGATTAGCAATGTTCTGAGTGAGTATTTTGTAAGCCCTTCTTCACTATGGGGTAACTAGTGTTTAATGGTTATAGACCTTAACATTTTAGGATGAGCACTTAGTGAAGGTAAAACTTAATCACAAGATTTGATTCCAAAGCTAAGGCCTATAAATACCATATCCGTGAGGTTAAATGTCTTCAGAAAAGAATTTTCACTTTTCTGATCCTGAGAAGAAATATTAGCAGCACTTGGATTTATTCAGGTTAGGCAGTGAAGTGATGACTTAAATTTGACATCAGAAAGATCTTTAAATTTTGATTTCCCTGCCTGCTAAGTATGTACCTCTGGGACTATCTATATCAAAGCTCCAATTCTTAGTTTTATCACCTCTAAAGTGGGTAGATAACTTTGAGAGGAATTATCGAGAACACATCAAGGGTTGGAGGGAAGAATTTAGAGGGAGGAGAGGGAAGACGTGATGAGAAAGTGAGCTGAGAAGGTGGACAGAAGTCAGGTTTTGGAAAAATTAGTACTTAAGACTAGGGTTTGTGCTTTACCCTGTTTTGTCTTTGAACATCATAAGATGCAACCATAAGCTATCTTCAAATCTATACTTTAGAAAGATAACTCTGACAGCACAAAAAGATGAATAGAGGTGCGAGAGAACTAGAACTGAAACAACAATTCAGGCAACAGCGAATGAGACCTGAAAGAGCTGTGGCTGTTGGATAGAAAGGAATCTACAGGCATGAGACAGGTACATAGGAAATTGGCGGCATTTAGTTATCCAGTGTTGACCCAGAAGAGAGAAGATGCATGAGTGAACGTCCACTCAGGAGTACAGTTTAGGTAGCAGGTGAAAGGAAAGTTAGAGGAGGAATAAGTCTGAAGAATAAAAGGGTGAATTTAGTCTGAACATGGATAGCTTCTGGTGATGATGAACGATATGTGTGTTATATAATTCAGGTCTGTTTGGAAATTTGATCCTACTGCTTACAACAAAAGGCAGGAATGGAAATAAGAACTGGGAACCATCAACATAAAAATAGTGCTGTACGACACAAGATAGCTGGAACCTCTCAGAGACTCTGATAATAGGATATAGAGGAATAACTTGAATAATATTATGTAGAAGTACACAGTAGTGGGAAGGATTTCAGAAGGAAAATGAGTAGACGTGCTTATAGACACAAATGGGGAATCAAGATTTTTTTTCTGTTATAGCAAAAGTCAAGAGGCCAGAGATATGCAGCGATTGCAAATATTCCTGAGGAATTGAGAAGAAAGGACCGAGGGGTCAACAGTGAGTTTTGGAAATGGTTTCATTGTGAGTTATGTGTGGAAGCCTTATTATCATGGGATGGAAAATGTGTCAGCCGCTTTTTTTTTCTTTTAAATCTTTTTTTAAAATTTATGTAAGTTTTCAAACATTTACAAAGGGAGAGTCAAAAACTCTCAGCACTTTTCTACACTTTAGTCTCTTCCTTTAAGAAAGTTGAAGATGGACAAGAAAAAATGAAGTTAATAAGGATGAATTAAAAAACTTTGAAAACTATAAAAAAACTTACATAAATCATATTAATAAGAATTTTTCTTTTTCATTTAATACCTTTTCATTTATACTGGCAAGACTACTGGTGATATTGGTTTTCTTTTTATATAGTGTTTTTAGCACTATCTACATCAGCAAATCAGCAAACATTTTTCTTTTTATTCTTGACTGAAACCCTGATTATTTTCACCACTACTGCCGGTGGGTTTGGAAGTATCTATTTAAAAATAATATACAGTACAATTCACCATTACCTTTTTTGTAACAGCTTTGAAGCAGATACGAGTAAAACAATGTCTTTGGGGTATCGATTTACACATATAATAGACCTTAGCAAGAAATTACATGGCTTGCAATCAGATTAGGAAAATGATCAAGAAGTTACATGTTTTACTCATATAAAATCCCAGGCTGACCTTCATAGTTCAGCTATTCTGTTTAATAGTTTTTACTCTGCACTTTTTTAAAGGCATAAAATATCACATAGTGGTTGTTTTTCGAACATAAGCAGTCTTTACCAAGCATAGCTAACTCCTATGCTCCAATTCAGAAGATAATGAGTGTCACCTAAAGTCACCATGACAGTCGTCCAGAAATGTGTAGAACGCTGATATCCACATTCTTCAACCTCACTCGTACAGATCGGAATCTGCATATTTACATGGCAACCAAGCATCTTAGATGGATGTGACACAAAGTGAAGTCTTAGATCTTATGAAGCGAATGTTAAAATATGGCAGATTTTCATAGGAAACGAAAAGATGAATTCTGGCACTTCATAGTATTATATAAAAAACCCATTGTTAAATCATGTATCAGAAGATGAGAGAATGAAGACTGGATCAAGGTGTGTTGTGCCTGTGACATTCAGCCCTTGACCAAAGAGAATGCACAGAAGAAGGTTGGATTGTATCTAAAAGTAGAGGTCAGGGTGAGATTACACTCAGAAAGGGTCATTTGCCTCCACTGTCAAGAAATAATGAGTACTTGTACTTTGAGCATAGATAATATGCCAACAACAAGCCAAGAGTGTTACCTAACTAATTTAATATTCACAATAATAGTATGGCCTTTGTACTGTTGCTTCTTGAGAATTTGAAACATAGTAAAGTCTCTGTGTCACACAGCCACTCAGTAGCAAGGTTTGCAATTCAAACCCTTCTGATTCTTTAGGATGCCAAAATAATTATATTCCATCAGATTTTTCTTTTGTCATATTCATTTAAAAACAAATATTTTTAAAATGAATTATTTCATGTCGATATTTTCAAGAGTGATAACTGTCAGTTGCAGCATAATTCTCTTCAGAAAATAGGACTAGCTGATAGATTGGACCAAAGCGTGTATCACAAAATTTTAAAAGTGATAAAAGTAAATAGCTATTTTCATGCCTAGGAGTGGAGCTTAATTCCGCTTGCCATGATTGCACCCCGAACTTAGTGATGTGTTTTTGAAGAATAGTGCATGGAAAGAGAAACATATTTGCTTTACCATGGAAAAACCTGGCACACACCACCGATCCTTGTAGAAGACGTGAATATCACTATTGAAAAGTCATGCTACTATTGTGTACCTCTGATTAGATGTGATGTGAAGAGTTTGGGAATTCTTCCCCAAATGCAGTGACTCTAGTCTAATCATAAAAAGAATAAAATCAGAAAAATCCAAATGAAGCAACATTCTATAAAAAAATCTGATTAGTACTCATCAAAACTGTTAAGGTCAGGAAAAACAAAGAAAGAAGCAGAAACTCATAGATGGGAAAAAAATAAGAAAACAATGATAAATTTAATATTGTAACCTGGATTGAATCCTGGAGCAGAAATAGGATACTGGTAGAAAAACTGTGAAATCTTAGTGAAGCTTATAATTAAGAGTATTCTACCCGTGTTAATTTCTTAGCTTTAACAAATATACCCAGGTTATATAAAATGTTGATATTAGAAGAGTCTGGGTGGAGAGTATAAAGAAAATTTTTGTACTATCTTTGCCATTTTTCTATAATTATAAAATTATTTAAAAGTAAGAAGTTAAATTATACCAAGAAATTTGAGTGAACATATTAGTGGAAACTAATATGCTAAATATGTATTTAACATTAAGCATGTCATCAGCATTTAACTATTTACAATTCCTGGGAATTTGACTTTGCAAAAATATTTAGCACACAGTCAATAATGTTTTTTGGGGGATGACATTTGATACATTGAGTTATACTAGTCTTGATTTTGCATCCCACATATAATTATCAGCTTGGATTTTCGTTTGGAATCGCTATTAAATTTTGTCACAGTTTCTTAATCATCTCCTTCAAACTTGTAAGAAGCCACATTTCAAATGATATCTCATTCCTTCCTTTCATGCTCTTCAATATATAAAAGAAATCCCTCTAACACCAGTACATCCTTTGCCAAAGGCTATTATGTTACCACATTGCCTATCTTCTATTAATTCTACTGCTTTTTCCCCCCCTGGTTGGAAGATCATTTCTATTGACTCCTCCATAGGTCAAATTCTATAAGACCATACAAAACATTAGGAATTGTTAGTGATATTTTAAGACCCAACAACACAAAATTGCTTATAGGTCCTAAAATATACCCTCAAATCGACATCATCGAGATCTTTTATCTCTGTAACGTATGCACAGTTTACTGTTGTACGCTTTACTGTGGTCTCCATTGCTAGACTTTGAAATCTTCTAAGGTTTCTTTGCCAAATTGCTGTCCCTAGCACTTTGAAGTTATCTGATAGAGAGAAGTTATAATACATGCTTGTTGAATTAAATATTATATTGAAGTGTTACAGGTATAGAATTGGAATATAATTCTCTATATCAAGTTCTGCTTGTGTTGTTTTTTAATTGCACAAATCTCAGACATAATGAAGTGTATTTTAAAATAGTACAGAAGTGTAGCTTATTGATAAGCTATTATCTATGATTATCAAACTAACCAAAATCTTGTTTGTAATTCAAAGTTTTTAAACAACAAGAATTGGCAGTAGTTACAAACATTTATATTTGTATTGAAAATAGAATAAATTTACTTTTTCAGGTACTCTTGCTCTTGTGGAAAACATTTATTTTCAGTTGAATTTTTAGTGTAAATATATTTTTAAAAACTTGAAAATTTTTAAATTCACTTTATAACTATCTGGAATGTAAATAAAGACTTAAGCATATTTCCTTGTATCGAGTCGAATCTTTTAAACATACGAGCTTTGTCTCGGGAGTATTATTTTATTTCCCTAACTATATAAGATAATTGAATGTGTATTAAGGTACTTATGCTAATGATATGTTATATATTATATCATTAAGGACTATCAATAAGATGTATTTAATATGGAATGAAAATTTAATATTGCATTATAAATATATTTGGTATGATACTTATATAATCAACATATAGTAATAACTTTTACTTAAAAGGCAATAATCATGTACTCAGACAGTGTTCTAGGTAGTTCATATGCTTTACACCATATTATATATAATTTTTGCAAAAACTATCTAGAGTATGTATTATTATGCATGTATTTTATATACAAGGAAAGTAAGGCACATGCAAGTAAGCAACCCAGTCAAGTTTTGTTTCTGTTCTTGAACCCACACTTAACCATTTATTTCTTCTCCTAACTTATTTGTTGAAATATATATTCTAAGGAGACATGGACAAATGGTTAGAGTTAGACAGTCAGGGTTCTGGTAAGCAATTGCAAAAGGCTGAATGCATTGACATGTAATCAATACTACAATTCGTTTAGATATCTGATTAAACCTTGTATAATTATACTCATGAGTATCATGATGCTGAAAATACTAAAGCAATATGATAGAAAACATTATTGAAATCATACTCCCGATGAGATCAAGTTTGATGAGTTAAAATGACTCAACAAAGGGATTCCTATAAGGAAATTAAAATTCAGGTTTGAAACAAAGAGTTAATAAAATATGATTGCCTATTGTAGTGAAGGTTAAAGAATGACCACATCATAACTTATCTTAATTTGGAAAGCATAGAAAATGTAGACATATTTTCAATTATATGATACCATAATAGTAATAACTGGATTTACTTCAGCAATAGTTTGATTATAGTTAAAGAAGGCTGAATTTGATACGATGTTGCTTTCCAGAAAATATACATTCATACACACACACATCTGTATTTATTGTTGCTGCTGTTGTTCTTTTAGTTTAGAAAATATTGTTTATTTAAAGTAAACGAGAGAGAGAGAGAGAGAAAGGAAGAAAGAGAATTCACCTCTCCAAGGTAGGAGAGGATGCCAGAGCTTAAGAAAACATGGCCAGTTGTTGTTTTTTTCAGTCAGAGTTTCACCCTGGGCCCCAAGTCAGAGTGCAGTGGCACACTCATGGTTACCGCAGCCTCAACCTGCTGTGCTCAGGTGATCCTTCCACCTCAGCCTTCCAAGTAGCTGGAATTACAGGTGTGGTCTACCACGCCCAGATAATTTTTTGATTCACTGAAAAGTCGAGGTCTTGCTGAGCTGCCCGGGCTGGTCTTCAACCCCTGGGTTCAGGTAACCCTCTCGCTTCAGCCTCCCAAAGGGCTGGGATTACAGGTATGAGCCACCGTGCCTGGCTACATTCACATATTGAATATTCTGAACTTTTGTTTTATTAGTCTTTAAAAATAAGTAATACAAAGGCAACCACTTTGGGTCCCCTCCCACTGTGGGAGCTTTTCTGTTCTCTCAATAAATCCTGCATTCTAAAAAAAAAAAAAAAAAAGTAATACAACTAGTAATATTGAATGATTTAGAATTACTAAATTTTGGAGCTGTCGTGGTGGTTCAATATTTTATTTTATTTGGGCCCCAAAATGAGCCCAAAATGAAATGGGTTTCTTCTGATTTCTAATGCAATGCAATTGAAAACACTGTATTTAGGAGCAGACCAGTTGAATGCAAAGTCAGTGACAAATGGTCTCTTGGGCCTCTTCTAGCTTATCATGCAATAAAAGCTGAGAATGAATTCCATTGTATACGCAGAGTTCGACATTAGCCACAAAGGATACTGAATCAGTGACTTATAGCACACAACTTAGGTTGATGAGTGTAGCTGAAGAGACCAAAAAGTAGAAAGCTAATTTTAAGCTTGATAGAGAGAACATTCATTTTGTCGAAACAAACTTTTCACCTTTCGCATTTTATTTTCCTAAAACAAATTTAAGAGCTCCAACAAATTTCCTTAAATGCCAAATATGGAGTGCAATTTTTAATTTTGATTAAATTTCAGATTTCCATGTTATTCATTTTTGAGTCATCGTTTCAACTGTTAAAATCCTTGACAGTTGTTGTCGTGAATAAGAGACTTCATGTAGATGTTGCACATTGGGGATGATTGTCCTTTATTCATTTTGTTGTCATTGACTTAGAATGCATTATAATGCATGTTTTCGATAGCTTTGTTATACAATTTCCCAAGGAGTTACTCTAGGCTTACCATAACTTTTACATATCAGTTTGATTGTGAGAGTGCATGATACAATTTCCCTGTTATAGTGTCGATGTAATGCCTTGGAGTATGTTATAAGCCTACATCAAACACTTTTCCTTACTTCGAAATATAACAGTTACTTTGTGTGGAACAAGTAAGGTATTGAGTAAACAAACTAGCAACCAATTATAAAGATGCAAATTATGTTATTAAATGAAGGATCTCTGCTTGCCTGGTTCCATGTGTGAATTATTCCTTTAATGTCCTTTAATAACAAAGAAGTTTTACTTGCAGAAAAGATTGTGTAGTTTTATCCGAACATATTATAAAGGTATTTTAGTAAATAACAGAAGCCTCATGAAAATAGTGTTAGGTGATGTCACACTTCTTAAAAATAACTATTTCAAGGCAGTATTTGGGTTAAGGGAAGGGTATATAGAATGCTGCAAAATAATAATCAGGATTATCCCTACTACATTTCTTAAATTAAAAGTACCACTGATATTGCAGATTTTTTTTCTAGTAATTTTATTCGTAGTTAATATCTAAAATATGCATATGGTAGTAAACTATTAGATAAGATAGCAACAAAAATGTCCATCACCTGTCAAAAATAAAGTGCAAGGCAATCAATGTGCTTTCTGTTGGCTATGAGTAGCTGATGAAATACATAGAAGATGTGACATGATGTCTCTTTCATCTATGAAAGTATCAGCTCAGAAGTAATGCTTCATTAGCTTCAAATGTAGCATGCATAATAAAGGAAGAAGGCAGAGCAGTTCTTTGATTCATTGTGAAAAAGCCTGTAAGACCCCTTTTTCAAGTGACAGTTTATTAAATAAGGCGAATAATGGAAAATATTCCAACTAGAACAGAATCATAATCCTATATTTGCCACCTGATTGCAAAGTGCAGATGACAGTGCTGTGCCTCCATTTTGAGTGATTAAAAATTAAATGACTAAAGATATGCAGTATTCTCTACAGAGAATTTAGTGAATTTTTAAAATTTTTATTTTTTACTTCATTTTTCACGTCTCTTTTGGCAGTAAATAATTAAAATGATAGAAGCATGACTTAATTCCAAAATACAGAGAGGTTTTCATTTTTTTACCATGGGGATGATCAGCTTAAATAGATGAGGCATATCTGAAGAAGCAATGGTTCGACATACATTTATCTTTGTTGAACCTGAGGGTTTTTTGCAAGGACATTCTCATCAGGTCATGTTTTTCACTTGGTTCACAAAGCATTTACTCTTTGTTCATTCATTTATTAATCACTCTTCTATCAACTCAATCAGCAAAATATTTTATGATGCTATGCCTTATGATGAATTATCTACTTTTTAGAATCTAACATAAAAACATATGACCATTGCTCTTAAAAAGATTATGGTCTAAAATTATGTTTAACCTTTTTTTAAAATTTCGGAATCTTCGACTTTGTAACATGTCAAGCTCCATTTCCCATCCACACACTTCTCTTTCAATATGGGTGAAATATATATTACTTTTTTAAACTAGGGTAGTGGCTTCTACCTTGAACTCCACTATCAATAAGTGCTTCTCCAATTGTAGCATTTATTAGGCCTACGTAGTAATTGGTAGTTATGGATCCATTTTTTTTTCAGTAAATTCTGAGGTTAGAGTCTTTTGATCATTGCATCACCAAAATCCAATACAAAGTTTGAAAGTTTTGTAAAGTGGTTAAGAATACAGAATTGAGTAAGGACCAGAGTGCTTCTCTGATTCTTGCAACTTTTGTGAGCTTGGTTGAGCTTAATTTCTCTCAGTCTCGGTTTCCTTTTCTGTATGAATATACATACATAATTCATAAGGTTGTGAAGATTAAATTATTGGCTGGCACCTAGTAAATATTACGCTAGCTACTATTAAAGAGTAGTTAATGTTAAATAAACAATAAGTTGCTGTGCTTTCAACAAGATTCAAATTAACTTTAAAAGGCAGTAATTTACAATTCTGGAAACAAATTGCCTATTAGTAAAATATAAAAAAGATAATGCTCAAAACTTATGTGAACTCTTATAAAAACAATCAGAAAAAATCTGGAAAATAATTTCCATGCTTTTCTGCTTTATGGGTTGGAGACCCATGATTTGTTATATGTGTGGAAATTCAGAGAAGAAAGAGATCACATTCAGCTAGAAATATTGGGAATGAATCCTTTGTGAAGACTATGATATTTGACTTGGCTAAGTGAATCTCTAAGAGCTGAACATTGATGTGACCGTTTTTATCAAAGGCAAGAGCATACACAGTGGGCAGTGAAGAAATAATGAGAAGTGTGTTTGGAGTAGATGGCTGGGATATGTGGAGAAGACTAAAATACAGCAAAAAAAAAATTGATCTGGAATATAGAAGAAATTGTGAATGTCAGGAGAAGAGATTATTAAGGCTTCTTTTTAATGGGGGCAGTTTGCAAAATGGAAAGGTGTTTAAACTTCATAAGCAGAGCAGTCTCAAAACAAAACAACCTAACAGTGTATATGATTGATACTAATTTGTCTTATAGACAGGCATGTTTAGATCATCTGTTTCTCCCCAGTAATCTTATTTTTAGAAGTATAATTGATTTGAGGTTGTTGATGAAAAACAGGGAGTCACCTTGAGTAATGACTGTGCTTCAGTTGGTGCAGGCATTCATACCATTGCATCAAATTTGGCACGAAGTCCTCAATGTGTTTATTCTAAAATAATGTCTGCAATAGCTATAATTGGCCCGAGTAGACTGGGGGAAATACTGCAATTATACTGCTAAAGAGAGCCTTCCAGATGTTTGGTGTTGTTTAATATATTCTATTGCTACTTAATCACCAATATAAACATTTAGACAAACATTTTCAAAAACATAATTATAATGCTTCATAAATTTTGATCTCATTTATAGCTGAGTTAGAGGAGTAGTTTAAAATTTGGTCCTCAAGTTTGTGATGCTGCTGTTTTCCAAATACAGCTTTTCATTGATTTGTGCCACACATCTTCAAAAGCTTCTGTCAAACAACTGCAAGGTCAAACATAAAGGCAAGGGACCCATGATAGCTTTTGATGGGTCAAAGGAGCGCTTCCCTGTGAACTATTTGGTCAGTTATGTTTCCTAAGATAAACTAGGCAACGGATAAGCTGCGTCATGAAGCATGTTGTTTTTGATTTTTGGCTTTTTCTGACTAAGTAAATTCCACAGCCAAGGTGAAGTTGAATTCTGAAAATAATCACACTGCCTGAACGCACAAAATATGCTAGATTAAAATCTGCAGTAGTATATGCTCCTTGAATGAACAAAAGTCATTGGAGGCATAAAGAGACATGTGTTCCGTCACACATTCTGATATCAACTTAATTATCTGGACACAGAGGCATTCTATTCTACTCGTTAGAAAATGCCGATTAAGCCAAGTTGGCCAACGGCTTCACCTATTTAGTGAAGTTTCGATGTTTCACAGATGGATAGTTTGAACGCTTAATCTGTTTTTCTGTGACGTTGCATTTGAAGTATTTTTAAAATATACAATAGTACAGTAATTCAGATATTTTAATATGTGAGGAAAAAGATAGCATCACATTTCACTGAACTGCGTGCCTTTATTAATAATGTACTCCAACTAGAAAAATGTATAACTCTAATGCCTACGTAGAAACTCTTACCACCTAAGAAAGCATATTTAAACATTGACCCAAGTTCATGTTTTAATACCAGTTAATATAGCAATTTGGAAATGCAACATTTCTTTTACTTCAACCAAAAAAAAGTATTGTTTTTATATTTTAAATATGTGATATTTAGAGTAATCAATTTGAAGGGAAAATCTTGCCTACTCTACGATATCCTGTGATACTACATCTATAGATCACCAAGCTCTCACAACAGATAAATCTTATTTTTTGAATTAATTTTGCTTTTCTTCTTTTTTTTTGACCTTTAAATTTTTTTATTTTAAAATTGTGGAGTACAATTCAGGGTTAGGTATACAAATATTCATTGTGCAAGTACCCTTGTTGATGAGGTGTGCCCCCATTTCTCCAGGGAGATTCCCACTACTGCCAATCCCACCTCCCCGCCCCCCTATACCCCCGCAGTTTCCCACTACTGTCAGACCTTTTCTGATAGTATTATGATAGTTGTTCAAGGTCCACTTATGAGTGAGAACATGTGATACTCGGTTCTTTGTTTCTGCAATACATCACTCAGTATTATGGACCCTAAGTCCATCCAGGTTGCTGCAAAGTTCATGATTTTGTTCTTCTTTATGGCTGTGTAATATTCCATTGTGTATATGTACCACATTTTAAAAAATCCAGTCCTCTTTTGATGGGCAGCACGGTTGGTTCCATGTTCTTGCTGTTGTGAACAATGCTGCGATAAGCATATGTGTGCATATGCTTTTTTGTAGAGTGATTTGAGTTCTTCCAGGTATATTCTCAGTAGGAGGGATTGCAGGGTCCCATGGAAGGTCGATTTTTAGAAGTGTTAGGAATCCCCACACTGTATTCCACAGAAGCTGTAATAGTTGACACTCCACCAACAGTGTAGAAGTGTTCCCTTTTCGCCACATCCGCTCCAGCAGCTGATATTTTTTGAGTTATTGATGGTGGCCATTCTGACTGGAGTTAGGTATAATTTTGCTTTTCAATGTTGGCACCAATTAACAAGCCATGTATAATTTTATGGGTTGGCTATTATAGGAGACTTAAATTTGACTGCTTTAACATTTCCTCTGATACTTTCTAAGAAGTTGGATAAAGTACTTCCTCCTTTTGTAAAATAAATAAAAACAAAATGTATTTTAGAAAAAAATCATTGCACAATGTGGCTTTTAAAAAATTGCTTAACAGCATGTGATAATAATTAAAGAAAAATATCAAAGATCGGAGTAATTGGAAATCAGAACAATACTTTAAGTCAAATATTTGTTTCTTATAACTGATCCTGAAGTCAGAAGTCTCGGGCTCGTGTATAGCCTCTGACTTTGAATGCCTACCTGTATGACGTTGGTCAATTCACTGAAATGTGCACCTAAATTCTTCACCTATAAAAAGAGTCTCAATACCTTTTTTTCTGTTTCTATGTGTAAGAATTTAATGAGAAAACATGCATAAAAATGTTTGAAAGTGCAAATTCTTGAAAGAACTTGATAATTGTTACTAATTATTTGGTAAGTATATAGATAATCATGCTTTTAAGTTATCTTAACATGTCTCTTAAGATAGCTTAAGTTATCTTAAGCTGTCATGCAAATGGCTCTAGAATTTTTCTCTGGACTCTAAAATGAGGGCATAAAATAATATTTTAGTAATTATAGAGTTGTATAAAGCATATAAGTGAGAAGAAAGCAACATTGTGAAAAATCTTTTGAGAATCTTTTATTCTAGGCCTAAAAAAACCAAGAATGTCAGAGGAAATCAAATGAATTTCAGCACTTAGGAGCTGTGATTAGCAAGTAATCCAAAATAAGGCAAAAACAATTTTTGAATAAAAGCAGAAGTTATTAAATACAAAATGCTTAAATGATACATAATGACTCTGTCTTAAACAAATCAGATAAATTTAGGCCAAATCTCATAAAGAAAAAATATAGAGAAAACAAATTAGATCAACATTAGATTGAACAAAGTACATATATAACTTAGAGCAAAATGTTACATGGGATTTTTTTGCTACTAAATTTGAGAAAACAAATTAAATAAAATATAAGGATATAGAAGGACTAACATTCAGTTAGGAAGATTTAGAAAACTTAAAAAGATAAATGATTTTAAGATTTACTGTTCCAAATAATAGGGCTATATAGTACAGAGACTTCTGTCAAACCTTCAAATTAAAGATAATTTCTTTGATTTTAAACATTTAGAGTATATGAAAGATTTGAATGTATTATAAAAGATCATTATGATTCTAACATACAATCTAGAAAAAAACATTACACATGACAAGGTACTCTACACTAAACTTATATGTAAACATACAAAAATATTCTAAAATAAATATGAGTAACTTTATACAGAATTATATTTAAAAGAGTTCTGTGTTATTATTTTGAAAGTTTTAATACAGCATTACAAGATAAAGATAATCAATAATGGAAAAAAACACATAAATTTTAAAAACTACATTAATAGATTAATGCAATCACTTTAGATATGAAAAGACATTTGATAATTTCAATATTCATTCTTGATTAAATAGCAAAATTTTTGAGTCTAAAATTAGAAACTTCTTATTATGAGAAAAGATGCCTTTCAGAAATCAGTAGTAAGCGTGATACTTAATATGGATATGAAAAATCTTGAAAACATATACTATTAAAATTAGGAACAACATATTTTAAAAACTGCAATAATTGGCATAATTTTTAAATGTCCTTTTCATAGCAGTTAAGGCAAAAATAGATTAAAGTGAGTAAACACTTAAGAAGTATAATTTACAGTAGATGTACCTCTTACTCCCCAAATTCCAGGGATTATATATCAGAGCAACCTTTCAGAAAGCAATTTGCCCATGCCAACTCAAACAATAAATGCACTGTCAGCTTTTAAGAGCCTACTCAATGGAAATACTAATAGAATTGTTATTGCTATTATTATTATTATCATCATCATCATTATTATTTTAATTTTATTTTAAAGATGTGGGGTACAATTCAAGGTGAGGTATTCAAATATTCATTAAGCAGTTACCCTTGTTGATGAGATGTGCCCCTCCCTCCCCTGGCAGTTTCTCTAAGTTGCCAATCCCCCCATCCTGCTCCTCTGGCAGTTTCCCACTATTGCCAATCCCTTTCTTATAGTAGTATGATCATTGTTCAAGGTCTGCTTATGAGTGAGAACATATGGAACTCTGTTCTTTGTTTCTGTGATAGATTGCTGAGTATGATAGACTCTAGATCCATCCAAGTTGCTGAGAAGTCCATATGTTTGTTCTTCTTTATGGCTGCATAATATTCCATTGTGTATATTTTTTAAAAGTGGTACATACACATATTATTATTTTTAAAGGTGGGGTCTCACTCTGGAACCTAGGCTGGAGTGCAGTGGCATGATCTTAGCACAATACAGCCTCCCACTCCTGGACCCAAGTGATCCTCTTGCCTCAACTCCCCCAAGTATAGTCATAGTCATCAAATTATTAACAAGAATATTTATAAATACAGTTGACCCCTGAAAAACACAAGATTGAACTTCCTGGGCCCACTTATATGCAGAAGTTTTTCAGTAAATACAGTTGGCCCTTTGTTTTCTCGGGTTCTGCATCTGCAACCAAACACAGATGGAAAACACAGTATGTGAATCCAATGGACATGGAGGGTCCACTTTTTATATACTAGAATTCCACAGAGCCAACTTTGGAACTGTAGCATGTGTGGATTTTGGTATGCATGGGGATTCTGGAAGAGGGACAGATAACTGGATCATTATTTGAGCAAATCAAAAGAATCCAAGAAAACACTAGTTAAATAATTTAAAGCATCTATTGCATGAAACATTATGCAGTTTATTAAAACAATGACTTGTGTCTCTGCATATTGATGAGGCAGAATGTTTATTATATAGTGATGAAAGATTAAAAAGAAGAAATATATGTATAATGAGAGACCACTATATAATATATTACACAAGCAATATATAATCTGGAATTATACTAATGTTTAACTTAAGTCAATCTAGTTTGTGAAGAATTAACAATGTCTTCATTGCACAAAATCTTCATTGTACAAAGATATGTTAGGGATTCACAGTTCTGTTTTGTTTTTTGTTTTTGAGTCGGAGTCTCACTCTGTCACCCAGACTGGAGTGTAGTGGCACGCTCACGGCCACCCCAGCATTGACCTGCTGGGCTCAGGCGATCCTCCCGCCTCAGCCTTCCAAGTACCCGGAACTATAGGCGCGCATTACCACGACCAGTGATTTTATTATTATTATTATTATTATTATTATTTATTGTGGAGATGAGGTCTTGCCAAGTTGCTCAGTCTGGTCTCAAACCCACAGGCTCAGGCATTCCATTTGCCTCGGCCTCCCAAAATGCTGGGATTATAGACTGAGCCACCGAGCCCAGCCAGGATTCACATATTTTTAAGTGCCATCTGTTCTCAAAGATCATAGATAGTTCTTTAAAATAAAGTATGTATTAATAATTAAATTTTTGAATGGTGAGAAGATAGCAAACCTGTTCAAATTAAACAAGTGCAAATATAGTCTGGATATGCTTTCATTAAGTATTAAAGTAGTAATGGGGTAAATCTTAACATTTTAATAATAATATTTGTAATGTTTTGACAACTAGTGCATTAAAAACTGTTTTCAACTGAGTTTTGAATATCGTATTCCCAATTGAGGAGCATATATTTGATATTCTCTCAACCAAGGAACAAAAATATTTATTTATTTGGTTTTCCCCTGGAAAATAATTTATCCTAGTTGTTTCTAATTCCCATGCAATACTTAAAAAGTATTTTGCCAAGTTGGAAACACTTGTGTAAAGCAAAGACTCATCTTAATCAATTTTCTTTTATTGATCAACACTTTGTATATTTTGGCATATCTTATCAGAAGAGATAATGTCTTCGTAGCAAAATAGTCATTTAATAAAATGATAAAATAAAATATTGAGTTTAAGCAATCACTAGATAATACAGTGTATCTTTTTTTTTTTTAAGCAGGATTTATTGAGTGGATAGAAAAGCTCCCACAGTGGAAGGGGACCCGAGGATGTTTCCCAATACAGTGTATCTTTAAATGAATATGTATATTATTTTTGTCAGTAGGCATTTGTCTTGTAAAACTCTCAGACCATGCTTTTTCTCTACTCTCACATCAAAACAGCAATCATGAACACAGATTGAGAGCTCTGTGACCAAATATGTGGGAGTTTTTCTTCACTGACCAAGCAGTAGACTCCTGCTGGGTGTCTTCCAATTCAATTCCAATACTATATACTTGGAGATAGTGTCACATCCCATAATTTGAGGGCTCAATCCCCAAGACTGGCCTTCATACCTAGACACTAGTGGCAAATCTGGGCCCCTGGAACTTCTGACCAACAGGCTTCAAGTGGGGGTTCCCGCAATCTTCTCTTCAGGTTTGACTAATTTGCTGGAGTGGCTCATAGAACTCGGGGAAACACTTCCTTTACCAGCTGATTGTAAAGGATATCATGGAGAAGACAGATGAAAAGATGCGTAGGGCAAGGCATAAGGGGAAAAGAGTGGTGTGTCCATGCCCTTCCTGGACACGCCACCCTCCAGAAACCTCCACGTGATCAGCCACTCAGAAGCTCTCTAAACCCTGACCCCTAGGGTATTTATGGAAGCTTCATGACATTTGCATTCCTTCCCCCAGATTATAGAGTAAGAGTATGGGGGAGGATCTTAAAACCTACATTAAAAATATGGGAAAGATTAGGGTCCTGCCTTGGGACAGGAGAAAGGAGAGCAGGAAAAGGTCAGAGAAATTCTATTTCCTAAAGCTTGCTCCTGGGGCCTAACACACCCAACACCCAACATTATAATAAAAGACTGTAACAAAGGTTATGGCAGTATGAGCCAGGACGGATGTGCATACATCCATCTATAGCTATATCTGTCTATATTATCTATGTATGTCTGTCTATCTATCATCTCTATCCATCCTCTTTATCTCTCTATCAATCAATCATATCTATCTATTCTATCATTCTATCTATCATCTATCATATCTATCCACTCTATTATCTATCTATATCTATCCATTCTATCTATCTATCTGTCCTATCTATCATTCCACCTATGTATTTATATCTACCCATTCTATCTATCATAACCATCATCCTATCTTCTATCATCTATCTATCATTCTATCTATCTATCTATCTATCTATCTATCTATCTATCTATCTATACTATCTATCCATTCTATCTTCTATCTATCTATCTATCTACCTACCTATCAATCAATCATCTATCATTTATCCTATCTATCCATGCTATCTCTCTATCTATCTCTCTATCTATCTATCTATCTATCTATCTATCTATCTATTATCTATCTATCTTTATCTATCCTATCTATCCATCCTATCCATCATCTACGTTTCTATCATATATTTTTCTATCATGCATCTATCCTTCCTACCTTTTTATCATCTATCTGTCATCTATTTATCTGTCTAAACTACAGCAATTTCCACAATTGCTTGCTGGAAATTCTAGCAAGTTATCCAGAGGAATGGTTGAAAAGCAACTTTTGTCTCTAAAGCTTCAAATTATAAGGTGAAGCTAAATGACAACTTTCCAATGGAATTCAAGAAATAGAAAGTTCAAAGTCCTAAACATAACAGGATACAGGAATGGGAGTGGAAGAGGGAGAGAGAGGAGAAAGAGGGAGAAAGAGATAGAAAGAAAGAGAGAGAAAGAGAGAGAGAGAGGAGAGAAGATCTTCAGTCTGGCTTTTAGTTGTCAGCTCAGAGAATCAATTTATAAGTGGAAGTATGTTTTCCATGTTATGTTCTAACTTCATGGAGTCATTTGCATTTTACAGACATACCAGGTCCAAGGAGCTCTATATTGAATGATGTTCTCGTCAAAAATAGAAGCAAGGGAAAGCTTTTTTGTTCTTTATCCAACTAAACAGTAGGTTCTTGTTGATGTTTTTAAGAATCTCTTTTTCCTCTGACTCAGTAAGGCAAACCATTTATTTGATTCATTGCTGTCAAGAACACTTCTCTGGAGATAATTCTCTTTCTTTGTACTAGAGCAATGTGTTTTCAATCCTTTGTACAGTTTCCTTAACAACCCAGAATTTATTCTTTTACCTGTCATTTCTAGGATGCGAGTAGCCATTTTCTATAACTATATAAGGTTTCAGAATGCCTAGAGGGCCAATGGTTAATGTCAATAAGACAATTTAATGGTACACATAAGTCTAAGGTATTATATGGATAAGAAAATTGGGAAAAGAATTCAAAAGGAAGAAAGAAAGTGGTATCAATTGCAGTAAGTTCAGCAGGCCTTGACCAGGATATATGTTTTTAGGTTGAAGACAGGTTGAGGCTATGTTTAACTTATGACATAAAAGCTAACAAAATTCACTTAAGATGAGAGGGATTGAGGAGACCAGCATGTATGGGAAACCCAAAATATTCTGTGTTATGCTTTCAATTTTCCTGTGATCATTCTGCATGTCAGAGTCTCTTTTATAATGTTGTGGAATGCACATACAGGAATTAGGAATCATTATTGGCGTATCAGTAAAAATTCTTGTATTTTTGTCACAAGTGAGAGAAAATATAATTCATAATAAAGAAGATAAAAAGAGAGGGAAAAGGAGAGGGAGAGACAGGGAGGGAGATGGAGGGGGAGAGAATAAAAGAGAGAGGGGGAAGCGGAATAAATTCATGGGAATATTCTATTTTGCCCATGACCATGTATTAAAGGCTTGTCCAAGCTAATTTCCTGGACACTTCTGGCCTCTGCCTTCTATAAACTTGATTTTGTTTTCAGGTTTCACATGGAAGACTGTAAAAATTATAAGTTTTTTCCTTATGGTAGCAAGTGGGCTTTAACAATCCAACTGTATACCATCAGGGCTAAGACAGGCAGGGAAAAGCTCCTGCTTCTCTCTCTGGAGCCCCAGAAAAATCCTCTTTGTGTTTTATTGGTTGCTTCATATGTGCATCTCTAAAAGAACCATGTGGATAGGGGAATAAAATTTGATGTCTCTCAGGTCTAGTTCAGATGATGTCTTCTAATAGCAGAGTGAAGTCAACTCTAAAACGTGTAGACATTTGGTATAGGGGGTTGTAGAGGGTTTGTGATGCCAGAGTTAAATCAACGTGTGACTATCAGAAGAGTGAATAGATGTTGACAAGAACAACACATTCTTGCAAACTAAATACACAGTGAGAGTTATAAATCACATCTATAATGGCTTTGTGTATATGTTTGCCTTCACTATATGATTGTGTTACACTGTCATTGCCAGTAGACATGCCTAACAGATATGTTCATGTGAAGAAAGCACTTTTCATTTTCAGATCCAAATGGATATTCCTAAGAAAGCCTCTGATGATTAGCCCTACTGGGGTCATTTTTTTATCGCTAGACCAGTACATTGGGCTAGTAGACTATATTGCCCCCAGGCACAAAGGATGTATTACCAGTATTATTAGAAATGTATCACGAAAGCCAATTTTCCACCAAAACCACAAGTAGAGGAAGACTATCCAAGAATATGAATACTACTGCTCAGAAGAATAAAACAATGTATGTCCCCCTAAGCAATCAGGTTTGCCAACCACAGGGTGCTCATAATTGTGCCTTTCTCACATCATGTGTTCAACAATGTTCCTAACCAGTTAAATCTTGGTTTTCAGACTAGAATATCAAATACAACAGTTCGCGAATAGGTTCTTCATTTTTAAATGGCATTACAATTTGGTTGGACATTATTTTCATTTTAGCCCACCAACCGTTCACTGGTTACTTATAATGCAGATTTTCAAAGCCAGGGGTTTCAATTCACATTTAAGTGGTAGTGTTCTGTGAATTCAAGACTACCAGTCACAGCTTCAACTTAAGCTGAGCATTTCACAAATGTATGTATTATGTAAAAGTGGGGCTTGGTACGCAATGAAAAACATGATTAGCCTTATGTTGTTCATTATTATGATTGTACAAAAATATTCCCAAAACAGTTGATAATAGCCGCCTCATTTTTCAATCTTACTACTTTACTATATATGCTTAAGTCAATCCCTGTAGTTCATCACATATGCCATTCTCTTCCTTACCTCTACTTGCCTGACTTGATCTTTTCCCAGAATCTTTCTTTTTCTTAGTCCTATTCATGATGAGTTAATATGAGTTGTCACAATTTTTAGAAAGTCTCGGATTATTTCACTTACATAAATTTTTAAAATTCAGTTCTTCAGTTGCCATAGTCACATTTCAAGTTCTCAACAGCCACACATGGCTAGTAGCTATTATGTTGCATAACATAAATTAGGTGACCCTATTTAGTCTGATAATAACCCATGAGTTAGATGTTATCCATTATCCCCACCGCATAGATGAGAAACAACAGCGAAACTTTTATGGCACTGCTCTGTATGCTGTACAAACACAATGATTTTTTTTTACTTTAATTCCCTCTATGAGATTAAAGAAATTTGCCCCCAAGGAACACAATTAGTAAGTGGCATACCAGGGATTTTAAACCCAGATCATCTGGTACCTGAGTCTAAGATTTTAACTTCTTTTTGTCTTTCCTTGCTAACTTAGGAAAGAACACTTGAAAGGAAATTCAAGTAGAGTAAAAAAACAAGATTTTTTAAAAAGTTATTCTGATTTGAATCAAAGGTAAATGTTCTCAACCATCTCTTTATTATTGAAACTCAAATTTAAAATTAATGGGATAAAGAAATCTTGTAAAGGACAATGGCCAGTAACATTTAAACTTAATTTCCAGAGAAAATCCTTAAAGCACAAACACAAATCTCATTCTTCCAAACTGAGCAAAGCCAAATAAAATGTCAAGGAGACTTCAACTAAGTTAATTGTGCTCAGCATATATCCCATCATCCTTTGCAATTTACATGATCGTAACCATGGAGATGGTAGTTAGTTTCTTGGTGTGTTGGTTTTCTCATCTATAGCCTAAGTAGAGAATTGTAACTGAATTTATAAGGTTGTTTTGCATGGCAAATTGACATGGAGATAACTTGAAAACAGTTCCTGTCACCCAGATAGCATTGAATTCATACTAAAAATGGGTTTTCTATTGTGATGGTTTCATTAATAAGGTAATATAGAAATCCCCTTCCACTTCTGCCCATAACTTTGATGAGCTCATACTTGCTTCCTCTCCATGGTGTCTTTAAACATTATGTCTGCAACATGTGGTGGCATGAGAGCCTGGGTACAAATATTCTGTGTCATTGTCATGTAATGAGAGCAAGGTTCTCATATTTAAGGCAGTGGAGTGCCTGAGATGATACTGCCTGAGTTTGAATCATGACATCACCACTTTGTAGCTGTGTGAACTTGGGGAAGTTATTTATATCTTCCTTTTTCTCATTGGTAAATGGGCATATGTGGCTGTAATTACATGATGATATTATTTTAAGAATTACAAAGAAAAACCTGTAGATTGAAACACATTTGGCTTATTATAATACCTGATCCACTGATTAAGTGGAGGCTTTCTAAAATCACATACATAGGTACACGTTAGGTAACCAATTATTGAACACAATGTAAAGACCTGGAACTGTGCAAGACACTTAAGAATCAATCCTGAAGAATAATAAAACCCACTATTATTAGTTAGATAACGGTGTAATAAAGTCATTTTGAGCACATTTCTGATCTTGACATTACATAGCAGCTGTTTTTATATTATAGTCAAATCAACTCTACTTTTTTTTAAACCAGAAATAAACAAACAATTTCTTTGAAAGTGTCATTTAGTTCTCTTCTTGGCTTGCTCATGTCATTGTCCTGAAGCTTACAGAAAAATATAAATATTGAGTTTAATTGTCAAGCATATTCATATTCCATTTGCATCTTTTAGGTTACTATACAGATCTTACATAATAACAATATTACAGTATTAAGATTTCATGATGTGTATAGCAGAATCAAGTATGTAAGAGGATAGAACACTTAGATTGTCCATTTAGTACAGCATGATAGAATAACAGACTGGGTAATTTGCAAAGAATAGAAATTTATGTTATCATAGTTTGGAAACTAGAAAGTTCAAGATCAAGGCATTCACAGGCTGAGTTTTCTGATGAGGACTGCATCCGCCAGAGGGAACACATTCAAACCACAGCATTCTCATTTTTTCCCTTCTGCCTTCTGCCATGTGAGGACAAAGGGTTCTTCCTCTCCAGAGGACATAGTATTCAAGGTACCATCTAGGAAGCAGAGACTAAATGCTCGTCAAATAATAAATCTGCCTTTATCTTGTGTTACCCAGTCTCTAAAACCATAAAAAGATAAACGTCTGCTTTTTATAAATTACCTAGTTTATAGCATTTTGGTATAGCAGCACAAATTGACTAAGACAAGTTTCTTTGTGTTATTTTTCAGAAAAACCCAAAGCTGAAGCTCCAATTAGCTAGATATCCTGAAGGTATGAAGGGAATTGCTAAATAACAGTGTAAAAGTCTTTGAAAGTTTGTGTTTTACTTCTCGTCTCCTACTCCATCAAAATGTGACTGTTGTTTACAAAGATCTGTATCATTAGAATATAAGCCACTGTAAATCCTCCTTTAATTAAGCATTTCAAATGTATCTTATGTCCTATCAGGAGATGGGGCAACATAGCAAGGTCTATCTACCTAGAAGATACATAACTTACGTAAAAGCTTATATTCATCCATGTTCTGATTGTATGATCATTAAGCATATTTAAAGTCATTAACTCTTTTGCAGTAGATGAATGAAACAAAAAAAGAAATACAGGAGGTACAGGATGGTAGGGCTAGACCTTAGTTTCCTCTTCTATAGAATTAAAATAATACCTACTTTGCATAATTGTAACATCGAAGAATACTTTGGATAAATGACCATACACAGAGTCTGGCACCCAGAGAATGAAACATTTAAGAAATTTTGCTGATTATAGTTATGATGACAAGTATTTATTTTTTTCACTTCATTTGAAGAATGAGCTAGCATATTTATGATGACTTTTAGCATTTGGTTCTAGAGATCAGGATTAAAATGAGTGTGCACATGCTTATTTCACAATGAAAGTAATATGCTTTTAGCTGAAAATTTATATATTTCTAAAAGCAGAAGTAAAATGAATTTAATAAAATATTGTATATACTGGATGTAACAGTCATTTACAATATTTTCTTGCTTTTATAATTTTTCTTTTAAATTAAGGTAAATTTATATAGAGTAGAAATTCTGTGAATTTTAATGAATGTATATTAAAGATGTATACTACTTTCTTTGCTCCAGAAAGGTGTCTAATGATTTCTTGCAGTTGATCACTATGACCACAAACAAAACATAAAAAAAAACAAAAAACACTGTTCTTTCAAAAAATATATTTATCTTTGAATTGACAAATAAAAATTGTGTATAATTATATACAACATAATGTTTTCAAATATGTAGACATTATGTAATGGCTCCATGAAACTAATTAGCTTATGCATTACCTATTGTACTTTGTATATGAGAATATATAAAATCTACTCTCTTAACAATATTCGATGATATAATATATTGTTATTAATTATAGGAGGAATATGTACTTAAGAGATCTTTTGGATGACATAAAAATATACTGTTCTGATTTCTATCACTTTTTTCCCCATTGGAGATGTCAGTTTTAGGGACTTAGGAATCAGACTTGATTTGTATGACAGAATCACAGTAACAGAAGTGCTTCAAGCATCCCACCAGTCAGATGCTGACCCAATAGTCTAGAAATAATAAAATCTTGCAAAATCTGGGCCTGTGGTCATGGGAGCTAAGTTGTATATTTCTCTTTTATAACTGCTACAAAAAAGTAGTGAATACAATCCATCATTCTAACAATTATTTTAACTAAAGAGACAATTTTGTTGCTTTATCAAAAAATATTTGTTATCATTATAGACTTCAAACTATTAGAAAAATACATTATTTTATAATAAAAATGAACTTTGATGTGAAGAATAAGAACTTAACTATTAATTGGACAATTACTTTCTCGCAAGATCTACTGATTATAAAACTTGAGGTACAAAATATCATCAAGAAATTACTTCAAATAAATTGAACCAGATAATTAAAGTTTTCAACATCTTATTTGATATTGTAAAGTACAATGAAAACAATTTATTTTAAGAACTTTAGCTAATTGTAGTTCCTGGGTTAAGTCAGATTCAAAAATAATTTTTCTTTGTAGCATATAAGTAGTCTGGAACTGTCAGCTACAAAGATTTGATATCATATCAGTGGCCTCTTTCAAATATTTTCTGTTTTCATAATAAATGTCAATCCAGAAGGAAATGAGCAACCCTCATATATTATAATACTGGAATTCAACCCATGATGCTTTGGGCTAAAGAGAAAAGTCCTTGATCTTTAGGTGGATGGTAATTAATTCCTAAAATTAAATCTACCAGGGAGTCTTATTAAAATTGATTCTGAATAATGATCCAAACACTTTCATCCCCAGGGTTTGACATGTCTGGCAGAATCTCTGAATTTTGCATTGACCAGGAGACAGCTTAAAGCTCATCATCTTCTAAACCACACCCTTCCTGTCCTCTACTAAGAATTAGTTCAATATCTTCTCTAAGAAGCTGACAAATCACACGTACTCAAAAAGAATCATTAATATCAACTTGTATTTATTAATTGCTAATTCGACCAGAGATTCAAAGCTCTACAAAGCAAATTAATGAGACATGATACCGTTTCAGGAATTTTAGACTGAGACACAAAAATGACGTTTTGTGTGGTATGTGCAGTGGGTGATGAAATATACTTAGATAATAAACTTGAACATTTAGTGATGATGTAATTTCACTTAAATATTTCTGTGTGTATATCACATAGGAAATGTCTTGTTATTGAACTATTCATTTGTAATCCAAACTATGGTAGTGATCACATCTCATCTTTTTCCTTTTTTCATTATCTTTTCTTTCTTTCTTTTTTTTTTTTTTTTTGGTCTTGAATATATCAGCTCTAAAGCCATTGGGTGTGGAATATAAAGACAGGTCTGTGTGCTCGAAGTGGAGGGGATGTGAGACACTGTCTCTGTGGTTCAGCCTGTAATCCCGCGCCTTGGGAGGCTGAGGTGAGTGGATGGCCTGAGCCCGCGGGTTCGAGACTCGCCTGGGCAACTTGGCGAGACCTCATCTCTACAATAAATCAAAAAATTAGCCGGGCGTGGTAGTGC
>CAUYQG010209504.1:0-18786 GCA_963574415.1 Tarsius wallacei
AGATTTCAAGGGGTTTTATGTTTATAACCATCATGTTTTATTTATTTATTTTTAATTTAAAAAAATTTTTGAGTGGAGTCTCACTCCGTCACCCAGACTGGAGTGCAGTGGCTGCTCCCAGCCACCACAGCCTCGACCTGCTGGGCTCCGGCGATCCTTCCGCCTCAGCCTTCCAAGTAGCCGGAACTACAGGCGTGCGCTACCACGCCCAGCTAAATTTTTGATTTATTGTAGAGATGAGGGCTCGCCAAGTTGCCCAGGCGGGTCTCGAACCCATGGGCTCAGGCAATCCACTCATCTCAGCCTCCCCCAAGGCACGGGATGTTTTCTTTAATATGAAGGGAGAGGTGGGGAAGATGTTCTTTTTTAAGGGCTCCTGTTGCCTCTAGAGAACTGGAGTGTGACTCACAGGCCCCTCGAGTGCTATCTTGCCGGCCCCTCTGGCCACCCCTCACGCCTCCTTTCCAACCTGTTTTCTCTTCCCCCACTTCGGTCTGGGTCATTCTGTGCAAATGTCCTCCCTGCCCTTGTCAGTGGGCCAGGTGTCCTCAGGTCCCTGTAGGCCCCTGGATGCACCCTGACAGTGCAGTGGCCCCATGACTCAGTCAGTGTCTGCTTCTGGCCCGCCTGCCCTGCTGGTCTCAAGAGCAGTGATTGGGCCCGAGTCCCATTAGAACCCAGAACCCTGCACAAGGCCACAGTCTGGGCATGGAGCCACATGGGAAGATGGCTCAATGGGAAGGAAGCAGGGAGATTATCACATGCAGGCAAAGAGCACTCTCCTGATTCATGGAGAGCGATAGTTTTCACAAAAGGTGTTCTTGGGTGTCACCAGAAGACCTGCTAAGGGAGACTTTTGCAGAGGACAAGAGCAGCCGTCCTGAGGCATCCAGGCCCCCAACAACATAGTCACACATGACCGCCTTTAGTCCTTGCAGCAACGGTGAGGCAGGTATCACCAGCCCCACTTTCCAGATGAAGATCCCGAGGCTCAGAGGGGCGGAAGAAATGTCCTAAGATCGAACATGAATAAGAGGCCCTGAAACCAGAGCCCAAGCCTGTCTGGCACTGTGCTAGGCATCGGGGCTCCTAGGGTTTTGAGCTTTTGGAAGCAAAGTGGTCACTTGGCTTTTGCCACTCCATGGGCTGGAGGGCATCATGTGGTTTGTCATCTGTAGGGCAGGAGCTGGCGGGGGCCGTGACTGGTGATCTCCACCTGCTGAAATAGAAACGGCCACCCTTCCCAGCCAGGCTCAGCTTGCTGAGCTGTGACGGGTCCTCTGCCGGGCCCTGCTGCCCCAGCTCTTGGGCCAGTGCTGCTGCCCCACAGGGAAGCGGGCCTGGTCGGGGCCAGAGGGGAGCTGTGAGCTCACGGCTCCCCTGAAATGCTTCCCCCATAGCCCTGGCTGCCAGCACTCGCATCTGCTCCAGGGAAGAACCAGGACAGGGAGGAAAGCGATGGGATAAGATGCTAGGCAAGTAGCTCCTGCTCTGCCTCAGTTTTACCCCCAGATTAATGGGCCTACAGAAGAGCTCTACTTTATTATTCTTCCTGTTTTTTCTTTTTTTTTTCTTTTCTTCTGTCACCCTGGCGGAAGTGCCGTGGGGCAGTCATGGCTCACCACAGCCTCAACCTCCTGGGCTTCAGTTATCCTCCAGGCTCAGTCTCCCAAGTTGCTGGGCAATAGCGCATACCACCACACCTGGCTCCTTCTTCCTGTTTTTTGTTTGTTGTGTTTTGTTTTACAAGAGCTCTACTTTTAACAGCTGATTTTTGGGGGTATTTACAAATTGCTGTGAGGTGAAATTCTGCCTGAGCACTCACTGCTGACTTCATGTTGGGTTGGAACTGCCACCTGATGGAGACTGGGGACACATACCAGGTGGTCCCACCTCTCACCTCTCCGATTCCAGATTCTACAAGTCGCAGTGTAAGAGGAAGCTACTTACCTGCCCGGGACATCTGAAGACCTCATGGCAGAGAAAACCTGTAGAGGGAATTTTAAGACTAGGTATACTAGAATCAGCTCTTCTATTTGTCATGTGGGAGAGAAGAGCAGTTTTTTTTTTTTTTTAATTGAGTCAAGGTCTCTGTTGCCCAAGCTGGAGTGCACTGGCATGAACATGGCTTACCACACCTCAACCTTCTGGGCTCAGGCAATCCTTCCGCCTCAGCCTCCTGAGTAGCTGAGACTGCAGGTGTGCACCGCCATGTCTGGTTAATTTTTAAATTTTTTGTAGAGATGAGTTCTTGCTATGTTGCCTAGGCTGGTCTAGAACTTCTGGGCTCAATTGAATCCTCCTGCCTCGGCCTCCCAAAGTGCTAGGATTACAAGTGCAAGCCGCTGTGTCCGGCGAGAGCAGTTTTTATGGGTAGTTTCAACACCAAACTACAAAGCTGACTTACTTCCAGAAAACGTGAGCAAGAAACTTTGGATTATCTTCCTGATTTAGTCCTGATTTTAAAACCATGTTTAAAAAATGGGAATGTCAAGTAGAGGTGCTGTACAACATGACAGCCCGGGAACAGCAGTAAGCTGGGAAAGGCCTGTCGGGAACAGGGAGAAGTTTGGTGTTAGGAAGAGGACGGTGTGGGTCGGGAGGGGACGAGGCCACGTGGGGGCCACCTGGAAAAGGACGGTGGGCCTGGTCACTAGAGGCCTTGGATGCCAGGTCCAGCTGAATGTTCATCCTCAAGAGAGTGTGCCGTGGAAGGGCTCTCGGTGGAGCCTCTGAGATGGGATGGCTTGAGGGAGGGGCAGGAGAGAGGCTGCACAGCGGCAGGCAGAATGAAGGCTGAGACGCTGGGGAGACCCGAAGGCACTTGGCACCCCCTGGCTGTGGAGGGAGTGGAGAGCGCCGGAGAGAGGATAAGTCACCAAGTCCAGGTTGCAGGATCTGAGACATCATGCATGTCAGAATAGCCGTGTCTGGCACCGAGAGCATACAGAAAAGAACACAGAGCTGGGGAGCACTTCAGTCCTTTCCTTTTTAAGAAATGTTTTGTTGCGATGGGGTCTTGCTGTGTTGCCCAGGCTGATCTTGAACTCTGGGGCTCAAGTGATCCTCCCACCTGGGCCTCCCCAAGGTGCTGGGATTATGGGAGTGGCTGACAGTCCTTTCTGCGGACAGAGAGTGCCCTTCCTCCAGGCGAGGGCGGAGGCCTCGGTCACACCTAGTCCCACTGCAGGTCCTGGAGTCCGGGAGTGCAGGAGATGGAGGTAAAAGCTCTGGCTTTCACGGCTCCCCCGGGCACCATAGACCAGGGCCGTCCGGCAGCTGTGGCAGGGGAGATGGAACCAAACTCACCCTAGGAGTCTCGGGAGGCTTGCAGCTCGGGAAATGCCCCCCCTCCCCCCCCACCGCACCACCCTTTTACAGCCCACTCTGGTAGCCCAGGGAGTCGTCCGAGGCCTTCTCAGGAGGAGGGTCTGGAAACAGCCGCCTTCTGCTAGCGATCAGGAGGATGATGACAATAATGGCTGCCACGTGTCCCTCACCTGTTGTGACAGGTACTCCTTGAGGGGTTCCCTCATTATATAGCCTAAGAAGGGGCACATCTTCCTGCTTTGCAGAGGAGAAAATGCAGGCACAGAATGCTAACAAATGACTTGCCCACAGGCACAAGCCCGCTGGGAAACAGGAAGGGAAAGCCCTTTGAGAATGTTTCAGAGGAGACAAACACAAGGCAACCTTATTAATAAGAGGTGCCTGTAGTGGCAGGATTTGCACCCAGGGCTGTCTGGGTTAGATGCTGTGCTGGGGACGGTGAAATGAGCTGCCCAGAATCAGACACACCCAAGAAAGCCAGAGATGGAATTCGGGATTCCAGCCCCGTGAGCCTCCAGCACGGCTGGCCTCCTGCTCATCTGTGTCTCAGCTCCTGCGGGAGGAGCCAGCCCCACAATGCCAGGACCCTGCAGTCCCGGCCTGAAGCCCACCCAGGACCGGGGAACTGAAGGGCCTTCCCTGAGTGGCACAGCTGGCCGCTCTCTAGTCGGCACTGGGCCAGGTCTCCAACCCAGAGCCTGGCTTTTCAGATCAGGTCTCACAGATGGGGGCTGGTGGTCACAGACCCCATGTGGTCAGAGGCTAGTGGCCTGGAATTCTCTTCAGCTTGGTGGGTGTCCAGAGGACACTCAGCTCAGGAACTCCCAGCTCAATCCAAGACAGCTCTTAACTGCAGCCGGAATCACAGAACTAAGGCTCCTGTCCTTGTGCGGCCACCATGTGCCGCTCTGGTGCCATCTGCTTATCTTTAAAGAGAGAAGACAGAGCCAGGGGCCCTGTTCTCTGGGAGCTGCTGAGCCTTGAACGAGCTGGATCCAAGGAAGCTTTCCTTTCACCAGCACGCCCTCAGTGCGTGGTGCCCACCTGACACATGAGTAGAGCTGCCAGCTGGGAGCTGGGACACCCAGGTTTTGAACGGTCATCTCAGGGCTGGAGGAGTCTAATCACCCTCCCCCACTCCCACACTACCCCAGGTGCTGCCGTACCTGCCACAGGGTGAGGCAAAGCCCGGGCACCTGGATTCTTAGCCCAGCCCTGTTTCTGGTTTGCTGTGTGGCTCCCAGTAAATCCTTGGACCTGATTCCTCTCCTTGGACAACAAGAACCCTAACTCCAGCGCCTCCCACCCTATGGGGGTTGCTGGGATAGCCCTTGACATGAGGGAAGGGAAAGCCTTCTAAGAATGTTTCAGGGAGACACAGACACAAAGGTGCCCTTATGGAGAGCTCCTGGGTGTTTCATGCCAGTGCACGTTTGGCACTTTTGGGGTGGGCTGCCCCGGGGAGGGTCTGGTGTGGGAGGGTGCAGTGGGTCCTGCCCCAGCCCCAATGGCCAGCTCAGCACTGCCCACCTCTCCCCACAGCCCCACAGTCCATCCCGGCTCATACCTCTCCACCTGTTCCACTGTAAATGGCCTCCTGGAGTTGCCCCGAATTAGTGAGACAACACTGTTTCTCCCAGACAGGCAGCACTCCACCTGCCTGCCTCTCTTTCTTCCTTTACTTGCCAAAAGCCTGCATTTCCCCCACATTCAGTGAGGAATTCATAACAGTTTTGGATATTTTTGGCTCCAATGTTGAAGTCTGGTATTGTCTCCTGGCGAGTAGTTAATTTAATTATCCAAAGACAATGATGGAACATTTGCTAAAATTTATTGCCAGCCACCAAAGAGACAGCACTGGCATAATTTTATGCAGAGCCCCAGGCTGCAGCCTAGGAGAGCAGGCTGTCTATTCATCCTGAAACTGGCAAATGAAATGGACTCTCCTGGAGATCAATCAGGGCATTAAACACTGTGACGGACGTGGCAGAATTCTCCAATGTCTGAGATTTACAGGGCGCCTTTCACCGAGCACTCCAGGAGCCTCCCCGACATCAATTAAGCCTCATAACCAGGGAGGCTCACCTCTGCCTCCACCGCTCACAAGGAGGGGCGCGGGGTTCTGGGACCTGGGCTGTGCTCAGTGCCACCACAGACAGCCAGTGTGCAGACTGGCTCCAGACTGCAGTATGAGGACCCCTGTTACCTGAGCAGAGTGGTTCAGAATGGAAGAATTCCAGGCTAGAAGGGGACTCAAGCGGTGGGGGTCTAGCCCCTGTACTTTCCAGAGACGGAAAGGGACTTTGTCGTGTTCTTGCATTCTCTCGTGCTCTGCCCGTGCGGGCTGTCAGCCTGGGATGCACATCTCATCCGGACGATTTGAACTGCGCCCTCTGAACTTGGGGGGCTGTGGCATCGTGCTCCCTCCTCTGCAGCCTCCCCAGCCCGATGGGACTGGGTCCCCACAGAGGGGCATGCGATGTGGTATGGGTTGGTAGACTCTGGCCCACGGTCACCACTGAACAGCTATGAGCCCTCAGGCAGGTGTTTGAAGCTCTGTAGACATTCCTTTCCTCATCTGTAAGGTGGGGACTAATACACTTTGTAAGGTTATGAGACGTAAATGAGATCACGTATGTAAAGAGCTCATCACAGCATCTCAAAAACTGTTATTATTGTTTCCATCTGCCCATGCTGTATGAGACCTGTCAGCATGACAGGTTAAAGCTTGAAGATGTCTTGAAAGATGGCCTGGTTCGAGTGCCATTTTACAGATGGTGAAAACGAATCTCCTGAATGGAGAGGGACGGTGACCAGGGTGCCTCCGAGGCAGTGACAGGAGGACAAGAACCCAGTGTCCCGTTGACCAGAGCACTCAGTGGTCCCCGAGTTCCAGACCCAGATGTCCTCCATACAGCCCCACACCTGCCTTTAGCCACCTGCCCCGTGGCAGGAGGTGAAGAAAGCAAAAGCCGACAGGCAGAGCCTTGCCAGGGCCTCCCTTCCACTGAACCAGATGGCACAGAAAGCAGATTTCAGCTTCCTTCACAGAAATCCCTCATTCATCCCTGTTCCTTGCTTCTAATGACGAGCTTGCTGTTTCAAGGCAATGCAAATCAGAGGAAGGAGTCACCGAGGAGCTGGGAGAAACTGGCAGCCACCGGGTACAGGGGTCAGGCCACACGCTCCTGACCCAGGTCCAGTTTGGGTTCCAGTCTCACTGACTGCTTCTGGTCATTTGCTCTCTGCCCATCTCTTCATCTAGAAGGTGGGGTGATGAGGCTCACTTCGGAGATGGCTGTATTAGAGAAGGACGTGTGAGGGGATCCAAAAAACTTGGAATTCCTTTACAAAAAACTGTAAACTTAAACGTTTAAACTTCAGTCGCCTTCAAAGGACTCTCTGTTTGGTGCAATACACCTATTGGGATGCTTTTTCTGCTGCTGAGAACAGTTTTTGAGCTTGTCAATTTTGATGCCTTTTAGAGCTTCTGTCGTTTTTTCTTTCAACTCTTCCACATTGGCAGAATGTTTCCCTTTGAGGACTTTTTCATCCAGGATAACAAAAAAAGTTGTTTAGAGTGAGATCAGGTGAAGAGGGAGGGTGAGGTATGGGGATCGTGCTGTTTTTCATCAAAAACTGCTGAACACCCAGCGCGGCGTGAGCAGGTGTGCTGGTAAATCACCCATCATGAAATGGGCAAACACGCTGAAAGAATCTCCAAAAAAATTCATGGAAGATGAACATATCCTCTGACTACAACGCTAGCTGGCACACTGATACCAGTGGGCTCCTAGAACATTCAGCCTCCAAAAAATAACCCCGTTTTCTTGGGGTCCCCCTCTTATAACACACCTGACACGCAGTAAGTTTTTAATAAATAATATTAGCCAAAAATTCTGGCTTGTGTTCCATTCTTCCACTAGCACGTGAGCTGGGGCAAAGTCTGGTTTCTTGAAGGTTTCCACCTCTCTCCCCCACTGATGGGGTGACATACATGAAAGGGCTTAGTAAGCCAAGGATTATCGGCAAATCTTCACTTGCTCCCCACAAAGATTTTCTGAAATCCTGGGCTATATGAAACTGTGCAGGAATCACTCTACAAGGACTTTTCACAGGGCTATCGGTCAAGCCCCCTTCACCTCAGCAGCAACTAACCAAATCCATCTGTTACAATTAATGGTGCTCTCGGAGTTTCCCAGTCTCTTCAGCCCACTTTTATGCAGACCCAAGCGAAAAGCCCTGTGAGAGCGTGAAAAGCAATCAAGCTGACCATTACTTTTGGAAAAAAGAACAGCAAGCACCCCGAGGCCTGGGGTTTCCAGCCCTCCTGCCCGGCAGACACGCCCAGGCTCTGGCGGCAGCGGGCTCCCCCCAACCCCATCCCTGCCGCCATCCTGCAAGGAAGAGCTGCACTCCCTGCCAGCCTCGCCCACAGCACTGGACCCATTTCCACAATCTCCAGGGGCCTGTTCTGCAGCCAAAGAGCTTTCAGCCAAACCCATCCGGGGCATCAGGCCAGAGGATCCTTCAACGGCCCCTAATCGCTTCCATCTTCTCCTCCGCCCTCCTCTGTCCTGAAGACACCAGCAGGGTGTTGTGGGCCTTCCTCAAAAACTGTGCATGGCTCCTCACTGCCAGCAGCGCTTAACACTTGTGCAGGTGGCAGGGACTCAGGAAGTCATGCAACACTTTAGGAAACATTCTTAAAAAACGAAACTGACATACCTAACCCATACACACAAGGAATGACCAATGAGCAGAGTGTTTTAAGTATTCAACAAAATCATCCCAGGCGTCCACAATGACTTCCTTTATTACTATCCACTTGTTACCGTCCATTCACTTTGGAATCTGCTCACATGCTCAGGAAGACAAGGAATAGTAGCCACCAGAGGCATAGAAGTATGCAAGAAATATTTGAGGCTGAGACTTTTCTGTTGATTAATTTTTCCTACAAATCACAAAAGGACCTCTGTAGTATAGACTTATGGTACCTCCCTGACCCAGCTCCTGAAATGGTAGTGCTCCCTGAGGGCAGTTTGAGAACCATTGATCTCAAAGGAAAAAGGCCTCCTCAGTCAATGTCCTCTACAATCTGGCCTCAACTAATGACTACCTACCACCCCTTCCCTGATCTGTGTTTCGGCCCCTGACTGCTCCTGCATCTAGGAGAGCTCTGCTCTCAGCTGCTTTCTGCCCCCACACCCCGAGGAATGGCCATGACTGGCCCCGAGGGAGGCCCCTTTGTGCTGTCCATACTGAGCATCTGCTTTCTGCTTTTGCTGGTGTCCCATCTCATCTTTCCTGGCAGTTGCAGAATCCTTAAGGGCTGCGGCTGTGTTCCCAACAGCCTGTAATCTCAGAGTCCGCAGGATAACTCTTCTCCCTGTCAAGACCACAAACTACTTCAGGGCAGTGGTTGGACCAGACTCGTAGGCATTTGCACAGCACAGCCAGGGACCCAGAGAACCCAGCAAGAACATTCCCCACAGTACAGCTGAGAGTGTGTGGGATGTGGGGGAAGGCTGTCCCCTCTAAGCTACTGAAAAGCGGGCCCCAGGGCCCTCGCTGGGCCTCAGGCCATCCATGGGTGAGGAGGCCTTCTGCTTCAGCTCGAGGGTATGCCGCTCTGCCTTCACAGGGCTGCCTTTCAACAAGCTGATTTCTGTCCTCTCAGGGACTCTGTTCTGCCAAAGTGACCAGGCCACCACATTCCCAGAGGCTGAGTGAGATAAACCAAAGATCTCAAAAAACTAGGGAGAAAGGCAGAAAACATATACATGGGCATTAAGGAAAGCTGCCCCTAACACCTTTCTCCCACACTGCTTCCAGAGCTATTGCTCAGAGTCCTGAGGCCGGCCGCAGGGCAGAGCCAAGAGGAATGGACAGTTTGGTTTCTAATAAAACAGAGCATTAAAGGTCACAGTAAATTCTGCCTTCTGGTATATGCAGTCTGGCAATTAAGTTCACAAACTCATCCTAGAAAAAGTGCTACATTTCTCATTGCTGAATATCACTATGGTCACCTTCAAAGCACTCCCCTTGGGAAGCTATGCACTGATGCCAGTGCCCAGTCCGCTCATCAAAGCAATTTGGTAACTCTTTTTCTGGAATGGCCAGCAGAGCTGTCATTGTATTACGAAAAAAGTCATCGGGGTGTAGGGACGGTAGTCCAATACAGTTATTTGTTTACTGACTAAAACTCCCTCACAGACAGTGCTGTGTGAGCTGGTATGTCATCACGATGCAGGAGATCTTTCAGGACCATTTTTTGCACACACCTTTCTCATGCCAATATTTTCAGTAAAGATCTTCCTGTTTCCCTATCAATGTTTATTTGGTCTGCTGTGCTCCTCACAGCCAATGATTTTGGCGTACAATTTGACAAATTTTGCAATGTTTTTGTCAGTTCTGCTTGTTACTGGCTGTCCTGACCTCTCGTCATCAGTGACGTTTTCTCTCCCTTCAGAAAAATGTTTAATCCATTTGTATACAGCCGTTTTCTTCACAGCACTATCCCCATGAGCCTGGACTAACGTGTTTCTGATTTCACTTCCACTCTTGACAAGTTTAACAGGAAATTCAATGTTTGCTCGATGCTCTAATTCAAACTCTGACATTCTCACTACAACAGCTCTGATGGCCAATCCAGAAAGAGTTCCGAAACTGCTTTGATGAGTGGATTAGGTGCTGGTGTCAGTGCATAGTTTCCCAAGGAGAGTACTTCAAAGGTGATAGCAGTGATATTAAGCAGTGAGGTATGCAGCATTTTTTCTAGGATGGATACATGAACTTAATTGTCAGAGCCCGTATGTAATAGTTTTTTAACTATTTAAGGTAAGTCCTAAGTGGACACTCAGAGGGGCTTTGGAGCTGAATAAAATCCTGGACAGACTATCCCAGAACACCACCCTCTCTCCGTCTCAGCCAGGGCCCACATGGCACAAAGCACTGAGTGCTCTTTACCTGAGGTTACTGTGCAGTGTCTCTCTCTGTTCCTTGAGCTGAGGGGAGGGAGAATCACATCCCAGTGAAGTCACTGCTCTGGAGGAAGACTGCCTGGTTTCAGATCCTGTCTCTTGTTTATAAGCTGTCTGAGTTTGGGCAAGTTATAGAACCTTTTTGAGCCCCAGCTTCCTCATCTATAAAAGAGGGTAATAACTACATCTAACTAATGGGGTGCTGTGAGGGCCAAAGGGGCTTAATGTATGTAAAGTGCTAGAAGCGTGCCTGGTGTACAGTAAGGGTTATACTTAATGCTTTGATGATGATGATGAGTTATTCCAGTAAACACTGTTCAATGGACAGCTGCTTGGAGCTGGGGCAGAGCAGCCATGACAGGAAGGGGCAAAGGGGAGAAAGACCAACCAGTTCAACTCTGAGGCAAGGAACCAGGCCAAGGCAACACGTGGGATGCCCCTCCCTGGGCAAGGAAGCACACCTCCTACTGGTACTAGGGTTGTGTCTGCAGCCATCACCTTTGCCATCTCTCCTATCTCTCAATTATAGCATCTGACAGGGATAAGGGATAAAGGGAGAAGGTCCTGTGCAAGGTTAGCCTCCCTTGGGAAAGGCCTCAAAGTTCACAACACATAGGAATTTCTGTCTTCTTTTATTTTTGAGTTGGGGGTCTCACTCTGTCGCCCAGGCAGGAGTGCAGTGGCATAATCATGGCTCACTGCAGCCTCAACCTCCTAAGTAGCTCGGACTACAAACATCTGGCTAATTTTTTGATTTTTTTGTAGAGATGAGGTCTTGCTATGTTGTCCATGCTGGTCTTGAACTCCTGGGCTCAAGCAATCCTCCTGCCTTGGCCTCCCAAAGTGCTGGGATTACAGGTATCAGCTACCGTGCCCAGCCAGGAATTACTTTCATAAGATGACTCCAGCCATGTGGCCTTGGGCAAGTCACTTTACCTCCTTCACTTCTCTGTGCCTCAGTATCCCTATCTGTACAGCAAGGGGTTCTGACATTTTGGGATTCTGTGATTCATACACTGATATGACTTGCAAAGAGGCATCATTTTACTGCTCTCTTGGTACCTCACTAAAGACAGGTAAAATGCCAGACACTTAACTTTTACAAGTGTTTCCCAGCAAGTGACTGTGACACAAATCAAAATGGGTTCAACTAGTGCTGAGGAAGGGCCCCAGGCTGGCCACAAAAAGGGACTGGCAGGGGCCTCTGCTCCCCCTCCATTTATCACTGACCACTTCCTATTTCCTCCCCGCAGCTGCCAGATCCAGGTCACTGTCCACCCTCTGCAGAGTGACTTCAGGAAGTCAGTTTTCTTCCTTCTGCTCACCCACTATGTGTGCCTTCCGCAGACCTGCTCAGAGCCTCACTAGCCTCTGCTCACACCAGCTGTAGCCCCTGGCAACTCTGGACTTTGGTTGAGCCCTGGGCCAGCAGAATGAGAGTGCCAGACGTGACTACAGGCCTGGCTGCTTTCTAGGAGAGCCCAAAGGAAGCCATCTGAGGGCAAAAGAAAGGCCAGAACACTTTCTGAGCAGGACTTTAAACATTTATAACAACATCAAGCTATCTGTTTGCATAAGAGGCCATGCTGTCTCAGGGAACCCCTTCCTTCTCCACTCCTTCTCTTTACAGACACAAAGTACTATAAACCAACAAAACCTTAAAATGAAATGGGAAGATTACATGTACCTTAAGCCAACTAAATATATTCAGCAGGGTCAGGTTCAAGTCAGGTCTGCTTTTGTCACATTAGCTATGGTTCCTGAAGACTGGAGTGTGTTAAGACAATATTCATGCTTTGTAGTCATGCCTTTTAAACTCTGCATTTGCCAGTCCAGTTCCCTCCTTCTGGACAGATGCCATTCAACAGTTAGATGAGGCTGATAAGGCTGTGGGGACATTCATGCTTATACACACAGAGCTCTCCATGAAAAAGACATGCAATGAAAACATCATAAATGCACTTTTACTCCTTTTCTTCCATTTTTTCTCATTCTTTAGGTTAGGCATATTTCTGATGGTAGTTTTAAAGCTGTGAAAAGGCTTTAGTATAGACTTTATTATATAATTAGAAAAATTCAAAAAATAATTGTTTGGAACTACAAATAATTCAAAAGAAACATAACAGTCCCATAAAAAAGCATCGTGGCATCTGTTAGAAATTTTCCCTCAAATTATTAAATGTAGCTCTCCATGCTTTCCAATAATTGTTATAGTAAGACCCAGCAATTTCTATGATTTCAGCTGAAGATCTGACATAGTTTTTCTTAAGGCACGGTCATGATTCATTTCTTCTTCAATAGCTCAGTCATTTCAGGAACTACCTGCAAATTAAAAAATAATAATAATTAGGCAACTAGAGCCTTCACCGTGATAGGATCACAGCTCCTCAAGCAGGGCAAGCAGGCCAAAATAAGCAGTGCAAATCACATCCTCTTTTAGATATTACAGAGGCAGCTCCCTACTCAGAAAGACCAAGCAAGAGGGAATTTGAGGTTTTTTTAAAAGGCAATCTATTGACATAATCACAATACAAGTATGTTTCACTCATTCACTCAGTACTTCCTCAGTAAGGGAGACAGAGAAGTTATCTGTCACTGTGGGAGAAACAGAGAAGTCCAGGCCTGACTCCTGCCCACAAGGAGTGCTGACTCCTAGCTGGGGAGAAGAGAGGCCTATGAACCACCCAATCAGAAGTGTGCTGCCCCTGCTCCCCACCAGGAACTCCCTGCTCCCCTGCAATCTTCGCCCCCTTCAGGGGGAGACTACAAACCCTCCGAGCGCCAGACTACCCTGGATGCAGGGCTGGCAGGGTCGAGAGCCCACTCACTGCCTAGGAGCCTTTGTGAGACCATCATAAACTTCAAGAAAGCACCACAGAAGCAGGAAGTCCAATTCTTCTCTTCTGGACTGAGAGTAATGCATGTTTTTCCCCTTGGTGTCATCGTAGTGCTCTTCCTACCCTCACTGCCTTCCTGACTTTCCTTCAAAGCCCACGCCAAAGTCTCCAGCTTAGTCATGACTCCTGCCAACCTCCTCTCACACTTGTTCTCTCATTGTCCGTTCATTCATTCAGTTCCTTTCACAAATATTTTGGCTTCTTTTTCGGCACGTTTTACTATCATTTGGCACATAAAAATGTCCTGAATGCTGAATAAGCAACATCATCACTGTTTATTAAAATCAAGATCCTGTGCTAATGAAGTGGCTAGACAGCAGACACAGGAAGAAACTACAGTGAGGGGAGACTGCCCGAGCTGGCTCCCATGTTCAAAAGGATTAATTACTAACAATTAGTCTTGGCAGTTTAGTGGCTGCAACTGGAGCCTCCAGTGTAGAAACTGCTTTGTGACTGCCTGGACAACAGAGGAGAGCTGTATGTGGGGGTTGCAGGGAGTGTCATACAGACATTCTGAAAACCAGCCCAGCCACCTGTGTAAAATATCAATTACCCCGTCTTCCAAGGGGCTGTCGGCTGCCCTCACTCACAAAGATTCCAGCTGAACTTGCCACTGATGAATACAGCCTCTCAATTATTTAAGAGAGCTACATTTCCATTAGGTGGAAATAATGTGTTCGTACAAAATTTATTAAGGAAATTGTCGACATGTTGTTTCTTCCGAATGTCACTTTGTCTCCAGCCTATTAAAAGGCCCATGTTTACCATGGAGCCAGCAGGCATTTGCTCAGGGGCGGCATTAAGTGCTGGCACCACTGCTCCCAGCTCTGCTTGATGGAGAGACCATGAGCTCATGCCAGTCGCACGAATGACATGCTCACTGAGCCTCATGTGGGACCTGTGTGTTTCATGAAAAATAGTCTAGAGCCCAACTTCTTTCCCTACGAAGCGAATCACAATTTGGTTTAGAATATATAATTTTTTTTAAACCGTAAAGAACGTCTCCTTACCACACTCCTCACAAGAGGGTTGAGATTTTCTCCCTTCATCACTTGTTATCTTTTTTATGAGACCAACTGCAGACTTTCCAGCATACCACACAATGCCTCATTTAGGGAACAGAAAATGCTAACTCAGGTTCACTGACGGTCTTATGGTCTGAGCACACTGAAAGATCTGGATTCTTGTTTTTATCCTCTTTTAGATATTACGGAGGCAGCTCCCTACTCAGAAAGACCAAGCAAGAGGGAATTTGAGGTTTTTTAAAAAAGGCGATCTATTGATATAATCACAATACAAGTATGTTTCACTCATTCACTCAGTACTTCCTCAGTAAGAGAGACAGAGAAGTTATCTGTCACTGTGGGAGAAACAGAGAAGTCCAGGCCTGACTCCTGCCCACAAGGAGTGCTGCCTCCTAGCTGGGGAGAAGAGAGGCCTATGAACCACTCAATCAGAAGTGTGCTGTCTTATACTGGAACGTAGGAGAAGAAGAGCATTAAATGCTCCAAATTCAGGGGTTCTGAGGAAGAAAGATCAGTGATTAGGAAAATTCATCAACCCAGAGAAGAAAGGGACTATGGTCAAGAAATGAGGCAGAGACAAAGGCTGCAGGTTCCAGATAGAGTAAAGAGATCGTAATGACCGTAGTGAATAGTTGTGCTGGGAAGAAGAGAAAAAGGTCTAAAATGTCTGGTGGCATGCCAGGTCCCATTCAGTGGGGACAGAGAGTCTCTTCAACAGATGGTGTTCCAGATGGTGTTGGAACAACTGGGTGTCCATGAGCAAAAGAATACAGTTGGACCACTGTCTCACACCATATTTAAAAGTTAACTCAAAATGGACCAACAACCTAAATATGTGAGCTAAAACCATAAAACTCTTAGAAGAAAACACAGGGATTGTAAATCTTCATGACCTTGAATTTGGCAATGAATTCTTAGATATGACACCAAATCACAAGAAACGACAACAAAAAGATAAACTGGACTTCATCAAAATTAAAAACTTGTGCATCAAAGGATATTATCAAGAAAGAGAAAAGATAACCTACAGAATGGGAGAAAATATTTGGAAATCATATCTCTGATAAGCATTTAGTATCCAGAATATATTTTTAAAAACCTCCTGCAAATCAATAAAAAGACAAACAACTTGACTAAAAGATGGACAAAGGACTTGGACAGCATTTCTCCAAAAAAGATATAAAAATGGCCAATGAGCAACTTTTCCTGTGTTTATGTGCTTAACATTGCTAGTTATCATGGAAATGCAAATCAAAATCACAATGAGACACCACTTCATACCTACAAGGAAGGCTATAATTTAAAAACAGAAAATAACAAGTGTTGGTGAGGATGTGGAAAAACTGGAATCCATGTAAAATGATGCAACTGCAATGGAAAGCAGTTTGGAGACTTTTCAAAAAGCTAAACAGAAAACTACCATATGACCCAGCAATTCCACTCCTAAGTATAAACCCAAAAAGGACTTGAAAAGATACTCGAAGGCTAACAATGTTCACTACAGTGGATTAAGCAAAGGTTTCTTAGATATGAGACCTAAATCATAAGCAATAAAAGAAAAAATAGATGTTGGACTTCATCAAAATTTAAAACTTTAAAGGACACTATCAAGAAAGTGAAAAAACAACTCGCAGAATGGGAAAAATTATTAATATTTAGAAATCATGTCGCTAATAAATGTTTAGTATACAGAATATGTAAAGAATTCTTATGACTCAAAAATACAAAGACAATGTAACTTTAAAATGGGCAAAGGATCTGAACAGACATTTCTCCAAAGAAAATATTCAAATGGTCAATAAGCAATGAAAAGATCCTGAACATCATTAGCCATCAGGAAAATGCAAATCAAAATCACAATGAGATACCCACTTCACAACCACTAGAATGGCTATAATAAAAAACAGACAATAACAAGTGTTAGCGAGTATATGGAAAAAATTGGAGTCCCCACACAATTTTGGTGGGAATGTAAAGTGGGGCAGCCACTTTGCAAACCGTCTAACAGTTCTTCAAAATGTTAAACATAGTTACCATGTGACCCAGCTTTCAGTCCTAGACATTTATCCGGAAAAATGAAAATATGTCAGCACAAAATATTATACATGAATGTTCATAGCAGCATTATTCATGACAGCTAAAAAGGAGGAAAAAACAAAATATCCATCAAATAATAAATGGATAAACAAAATGTGCCATATCTATACAATGGATATTATTTGGTAAAAAAAGAAAGTACTGACACATACTACAATGTGGATGAAGCTTGAAAACCTTTATACTAAGAAGCCAGCCACAAAAGACCACAGATCACATAATTCCATTTATATGAAATATCCAGGTATGGAAAAACTATAGAGACAAAGTATATTAATGTTGCCTGGAGCTGGGAGGGGAGGGTAGCATAAGGAGTAAATGCTAAATAGGTAGGGGTTTATTTTCGGTGTAATGAAAATGTTCTGGAACTCGACAGTAGTTTGTGAAGGTACTAAAAACGCTTGAGTTGTACATTTTAAAATGAGGAACTTTATGGTATGTGAATTATATCTCAGTACAGTTATTATATTAAAAACAAAAAGCAGCTAGGTGGTGAGTGCCCTATGCCCTGTCACTTTAACTCTGATTACAATATTTACCATTTATTGAGCCTCTATTATGTACCTGAATTGAAGGAAATAAGCAGATGGCTAATATTTACCACAGACTGTACTAGGTGCAGTATAACCTCATTTAATCTTCATTATAACCTTTAAGGTAGGTAGTATAAGATATATATAGATATATATATATGCATATATATATATATATATATATATATATATATACCTTATAAGGAAGCTGTATATAGAAATTAAATAACTTGGCCAAGATAATTTAATTTGTATGTGGCCAAGACAGAAACTGAATTAAAGTTCTTAGTTACTGTTCCATAGTATTTCTGTTTTATGAGAGAAAAGCACTTGTCCTTTCTAACTCACGATAGTTGAAGGGTGAAGTAAAACAATAAATATAAGAGAATAAAATGTTATGCATATACGAGGGGGACCCCCCCCAAAAAAAGAGAATTATCTTTTGGAGGGTAGTACACTCAAAATTTGTTCCTCCGGATTATATGGCCAACCAAAGTTTTTAACTGAAAGTTTTGAGAGGGTTGCATCATGAATTGCAGAATAAAGGTCTTGAGTTGTGGCAAACAGGTGACTAGTCCTTCCATCATGGCAACACACCTGCCCACACCATGCTGAGTGTTAAGTAGGTATTGACAAAAACGGCATGATCCCCATGCCCCACTCTCCCTATTCACCTGATCTCACCCTAGGCGTCTTTTCCCCCTGGATGAAAAAAGCCCTCAAAGGGAAATGTTCTGCCGATGTGGAAGAGGTGAAACAACAACAGAAGCACTAAAAGAATCACAACTGATGAGTTCAAAAACAGTTTTGAAGCCGGGCTCGGTGGCTCAGTCTGTAATCCCTTGCTTGGGGAGGCTGAGGTGAGTGGCTTGCCTGAGCCCGTGGGTTCAAGACCTGCCTGGGCAACATGGCAAGACCTCATCTCTACAATAAATCAAAAAATTAGCCAGGCGTGGTAGCACGCGCCTGTAGTTCCAGCTACTTGGGAGGCTGAGGCGGAAGGATCGCCGAAGCCCAGCAGGTCGAGGCTGCGGTGGTCGGGAGAGGCCACTGCACTCCAGTCTGGGTGACAGAGTGAGACTCCAACTCAAAAAAAAAAAAAAAACAGTTTTGAGCAGTGGAAAAAACATTTCAATAGGTGTATTACATCGAACGGAGAGTACTTTGAAGGTGACTGAAGTTTAAACATGTAAGAATATATAATTTTTAAGAAATAAATTCCAGTTTTTTTCTGGGTCCCCCCTCGTATATTTTTACTCCAGACATGGTTATATAGGGTAAAATATCACCTAGGAAACTATTACAACTATATACACATGCTATGAGTGATAGAGTTTGCAATATAAAATTTTTATATAAAAATATAGTATAAAGTCCTTTTGTACAGCTATTATTTGACTTCCAATTATATTTTCTTTAGATCTTAATTCCAAATAATGCTAATTAATTCTCACTCATAATTTGTGTAACTGTATTTTTAAATGTTATATCTTTAAATATTTGATTTTTAAAAAACAGAGGGTGGGCCCAGTGAGGAGTACATCACTAAACCACCTTGTCTGCTATTCTATCAGAATTACTGTAATATTCATCTACAATGTGCTCATTCTGATTTCAGCCGAGAAAACAATTTGATGGGCACTGTCCAGGTTCCTAGAGTTCATTAAAGGTGTGATTCTTTTTACTGCAACTTATCCAAGGTACAAGAGTAGTATTTAGTTGTGCCAATAATCTGCTGAGTGACTGTCCCTGATCACACCTCTCTGGGACAGACAACCTGAAAAGAATGCATCTAGCTTGTGTTACTCATGTAGTAACAAATGGGAGTTTGTTATTTTTAATATTTCCATAATCTTTTTTTTTTTTTTTTTTTTTTTTTTTGGTTGGGGTGTCACACCGGGGCCCCGACTGGTGTGCCGGG
>CAUYQG010209513.1:0-10404 GCA_963574415.1 Tarsius wallacei
TTATCAACAAGGGTACCTGAACGATGCATATTTGTATACCTAACCCTTAACTGTACCCCACAATTTTAAAATAAAAAATGTTTAAAAAAATAAAAAATAATTCACTCTGAATTTCTACTATTAAAATATCTTATAAATGAAGGGTTAAAATAATAAACAGATTTGAGAAGATTGGCTTTAAATAACAGCTTTGCCAAATTTTATCACCGAGGTAAGTCATGATTTTTCGTTTCAATTTCCTCATTGGTGAAAATAAGCATATTGGAATAATCTCCAAGATTCTCTTTACTTTCTAATCCCATGAGTTATAAGCAATCTGAAACAATTTCCCAGAGACAAAACTAGCCTGTTTTCAATGTTTACTTTCACCAGATGCTTTATTCATTTTAAACATTTTCTTGATTTTTTACTTTTTATTTCAGATTTTATATATATGTGTGTGTGTGTGTGTGTGTGTCTGTGTGAATTATATATATGTGTGTGTGTGTGTATATATATATATATTAGATTGACACAAAGTTTTATAACAATGAAAACAGGTCTACAACTATTCCAAGTTCAGACATTGATCTTAATCAAGGGAAAATGAAGTTGGAATCATTTACGCATTTTACAAACTTACCATTTATTTTTGTCTTTTTCTCAGCTTCTGAATTTTCTGACTTTCCAGAAACCACATAAGTCAATATTGTAAACATAAGAAGGAAGACTTTTATTATGATTAGACAATCATGCCTTCCCCAGGAGGTAATCTCAGAAAAAATATGTTCTTATAGAATTACAAGTTCAAAGAGCTCTGGATAATTTTTTGATAAACATCCCCTTTATTTCATGTTTTAATCATGATGCAGCTTTTATGCTTGGTAATTATTCAGACAATTCCTAATGACAGAATCATAGGTTTGTATAATGTAGAGATAAATAAAAGTTTCCACAGATTGGCCCATGTACTCCCCATGGAGAAAATACTCAGATTTGTTCTGGCAATTTAAAATGTATGCAGGCCTTGAGGTTTGCTTCATAAACTCTTCCATCCTATTCAAGACATGACTATTCCAGTACAAAAGTTTAAAGCACTCCTTAGACACAATAGTATACTCACCACACAATCACATATAGATGAATAATAATGCAATCTCTTAAGATCTATCCTAGCTATCTTATCTTCTTTAAACACCTTGAATCTGAGTCACAATTAGAAAACCATGGAATTTTCACTTGCTGTAAGAATGCCTTCTCAATAAATAATAAAACTGTGTCTATCTTTAAGGAATTTTTAAAGATGTTTTCTTTTAAAAGATTCTTACTATATTTTCTTAAAATTTCTGTCCATTTTCTTCTTTTGTTAGCCAGCTGTTTCTTCCCTGAAATTCCTTCCCATTGACAAATTCCTTCTGAATAATATCCATTCAAGAAGGCACACATAGAGTAAAAGGGTGAGCCGGTCCATGTCTGGGAACCCAAACTCTCTTCTTCCGTTTACATCTGAAGAGCGAACTTCCTTCGGGTCAAAGGTACCAGCTTCAGGTTGGAGCTTAACATCGTTCTACTCCCTTGACTGGCATGCCTGCTTTCACCACCACTGTTGAACAGGGCTCAGTTTTAGACTTGAGGTTGGTTGCAAGGAGTTCCTGTTAACGTCTATAAGTATGAGGCATATGTTATTAACATTCTGAGGGACACTACTGAAGAACACTATATCGTAAATGGTAATTATGCACTCAGCAGAGGCTGCATATATTTATGTAGTCAATAGTATTGTTTAAAGGCAAGAACATGAGACATTTAAATAGGCATTACCTGTAATGGGTAAAAACATGAATTTTGAGGTCTGGCAGGCTTGGTTTCCAATAGGGATTTCTGACTTTCTGACTTAAGACAAGACATTAAATATCTGTAAGCCTTGGTTCCTCATTTATAAATTGAGTGTAACAATTACATATATTTCTCTGGGTACTTGCGAAAGATAAAGAAGATAATGTGTGTATAAAACATCGTATTTAGTATAAGTTCCAGGAAATGGTAGCTATTGTTATTATTACCGTTTAAAGATACTAGAAGTTTATCAGGTCAGATATTGTGTCTGAACTGTAAATAGGGCACAGTATACTATGTGCTCCATAAATATGGGCTGACTTAATTTGAACTATATTTTAATCACTATTTCTTAAATAATTACCATGAAAATTCCACTTCATATCCAAAATACAAATGAGCTTTTTATGTCCAATTGATGAATACAGTGTGGATTATTTATGCTATCTTCATATTTCCTTAATATTCTGATAGAATACCTTTACAAAATAATGAATGTATCTATGTTTTATGTGTCTCTTAAATCACATACATGTTTTATTATAAGATAAGTTAGTGGAATAGAGAATATAAATTTGTTGCTGCACATTAAGAAGATACAATAACATTAAAAAGCAAGGAATTAAGAATGGATAAAAAGAAATATTTCTCTGCATAAAGCTTAATTAGCTCATGGAACTAGTTCACAAAATAAATTATTGAAGCAAATAGTTTAGTGTGATTCTGAAAGGGATTAAGCTTAATGAAGCAAAATTTTGAAAGCAGCTTGCAAATGTATGCCTATGGATTTGCAAAGGAAAATGAGATTTGCCCATGGAAGTGTGTACTCTTAGCAGACAGAGAAACAGAGGTGAAAAATTATTAATCTCTCCCAAAAGCTAAGTTGATTTTGCTTTTATAAATTGTCATCAACTAAAGATTTTAAATTAGTACCAGATTCTTGTATGGACAGAAATTTAAAAAAAAAAAAAAAAAAAATTGTGGGCCAGGTTCAGTAGCTCAGCCTGTAATCCCAGCACTTTGGGAGGCCGAGGTGAGTGGCCTGAGCCTGCAGGTTCGAGACCTACCTGGGCAACTTGGCGAGACCTCGTTTACTAAAATAAATCAAAAATTAGCCGGGCGGGGTAGCGCACACCTGCAGTTCCGGCTACTTGGAAGGCTGAGGCTGAAGGATCGCCGGGGCCCAGCAGGTTGAGGCTGCAGTGGCTGGGAGCGTGCCACTGCACTCCAGCCTGGGCAACGGAGCTAGATTCCAACTCAAAAAAAAAAAAAAATTGCCATTAGTTTGTAAGCAAAGAACCAGAAATTTCAAGTAACCAGAATGAATTCCAATCTATTTTGAAAGGAAATAATTTTTTAAATGGCAGCAAATAAACCAATGGTTGCATATGTACACAAAGGAGCATTCAAGTCATGGCAGATTCAGCACAGTGCCCAGTGTCTTCTGCAGGAAACTTTCTCCACAGTGATGGTTGGTAACTTGACACTGGTAAGAACCACAACATTTTGGATTGCTAAATATAGTGTGCTGGGTATCATATTAAGCATTTTACTTAATGATTGTATTCATCTTCACAACCTTGAGAGTCAACTGTTTGTTCTTTTATATTTTTTACCAGATTAAGGAGCTACAACTCAAAGCCACATTTTCCATGTCATGTTGTAAGTAGAATAAAGCAAGAATACAACTGAGTGGTCTGACTGCAAAGACTGTGCATTTTATGACTCCAAGACCCTGTAGAGTAATCATTAAAGGAAGATCTTCTTTTGGTATAGTTTTATTATTAACTATTTCATTTTACATTATTTTTAGAGAGAATAAATTCTATTATGGATGACAAATTAACTAATGTACAAACTTTCTAGGTATATATAAGTTTACTACATAATGATCGCAAAAATCTTATCTTCTGTGTACCTAAATATAAGATATTTTTGGAATATGGATCTTAATCACAAGAGCACACTGCCCTTTATCTTTCCAGGGTGTCATTTCATGTTCCTCAGCACTGGCAGAGTCATAACGGTCAAAGAAATGAACTGATAATGTTGGCTTTGCGATTTTTGTTTCTGATGATTGATTTCTTTGTTATTATTATTAAACTTTCAGAATAAAAATAAAATATTCTTGCCAAAGCTGTCTTCTTCTTCATGTTATTGTGAAGTTTTCATCTATACAAGGGAATTAACAGGATAATTAGCTTTAGTATCTACAATAATAACTGCCTTTCACTGGACATTCACTGTGTACCAGGTACTTTATGTACCCTATCTCAGAACCTCATAATAATTTTAACTACATACATTATTACCTTTATTTAATAAATATGGAAATATGTTAAGTAATTTGCCCACATACATACAGTCAAGGTATCTGAGTTGAAAAATAAAAACAAGTCTGTGGGACTTCAAAATCAAATGTCTATCATTTTCCCAAACTGCTTCTTTATATACCAATTACAGTTGAGTTGATTTTCTGCTTCTAAACTAACAATATGTGTTTAGACAGATGGAAATAACCAGGTTTATTTAAACACAAGAACCAACAGAACACACTAAGAACAAATGTATAAGCTTCACAAAGCCCAAATAATGTTACTATTATTATGAATACTAAATAGAATGTTAATTAAACTTTGACATTAATATTAATAAAATATTCAGCGTGAATTTATCTAACATTTCAAGACTGTGAGTTCACACAGAGTTTTTCTATTACTACAGCAACAACCCTAAAGCAGGTAACAACCACCACCATTCTGCAATTAAGTCCAAAAATAATTAACAATTTATACGTGATCATACCAATTTAGTTAAACAGCACATCCCAAACATAAACCTGAGTATTATGACTTCAAATTCACTGTTGAGAGAATCATGCTTTGTGATGCTTTGTCAAATTCATTAATAAGCTTTAGGCAAACTTAGTGAACAGTGAACCAATGGATCTTGGTTCAGGTTCACTTCTACTATTTTATAACAAGATGAAAATAGGAAGATGATTGTATTGCTCTGAAACTGTTTCTTCACCTATAAACTGGAAGTTAATAACAACTGTGAAATTAGGCTGTTTTCATGACTAATTACAAAATAACCCTGGGATGGTTTTTGGCAATAGATACATATTTCATTCCTAATTTCTCTGTTCCAAAATTTAGAACAAACTTTTTTTTTTTGGTAGAAAACAAAGAACAAATGTTTCCTATAATTCAGTTTAATTAATAAGGTAGGTTCAAGATATAATAAAAGTAAAAATATTTAGCCTTTTAATGCACTACTTGATTCTCGTAATATTTTCACTATTTTATATTGCCAATTTTCCTTTTGGTTTCCGTCACTTTTGATTAATTGAAATAATTCCTGTTCTAGTTTTACCATTAGAAACATAACATGTTATATCAAAGCCAATATTTTTTATTCTTTAGATTTGACCAAGAGTCACATATCTGGATTTAGAATACAGCATAACCATTTTTCAAATAGTGCTCATACCACAGGTTTTGTGGCTTATGTATTTACTCCCTTGTGCTGACAAGAGTAGAAAACAGATTTTTATCATAGAGTTTAATAGAGATGACATTGAGGTTACATGGAAAGTAGATTTATATAGTCACTAACAATCATTTAATCTCAGCCTTGTGACACATCATTGAGTAGGAAGAGGCCTACAGCCACAGATTATCCCGACTTTCCATCTTGTATTCTCACTAATCTTTGTTCCAGATCCACCAACTCATTATGGCCTGCTCAGAAAACACAATTCTAAAATGTCACTTCTCTGTGTAAAAACCTTCAGGTCTCCCCATTTCTATTAGAAGAAAAATGGTCCACATTCTTTAGTACAAGTAAAGTCTCTTATGCTCTAACCCTAAAGTCCCCTGTTGTTTCATCATTTTCAAATGTATAACTTATATGGAGGCCAGACTTGAATGTTGCTGTTGCCAGAACTTGCCTAGGTTTTGCTCTTCTTCCTTTATACTACAAACTAATAAGCACCTCCCTGTCTTCATATTAAAATTCTCTCTAATCTTCCTGGCAGAGCTCATGTATCACTTCCTTCAAGGAAAGTCCACTGATAAGAATTTTTCTCTTCTCCTAATACCAGCAATACTTCACTGGTAATGTTTATCTCATTGTACACTGAACTGTAGATTTGTGAAGCAGTCTCAAGCTCTGTTCTAGATTATAAATTCCTTGTAAGCTACACTTTGCTTTACCTATTTCTATGGCTTCCTCAATGCCAAATATAGTACCTCACCCATTAGATAGCAATTATTTAGAATTTATTAAAACAGTATCCTGTTATCTAAACAATAAAAAAGAAAAATTCCTGGGGTAGAAAGATAACTACAATTATCTCTTCAGGAAAGTAAACAAGAGTGGTCTCCATTATATGCCCCCAAACCCAGAATTTATTTATTAAAAAATTGTGTATTTATTCTTACATTTAAACTTCAGTCACCTTCAAAGTACTCTCCGTTTGATTCAATACATCTATGGAGACACTTTTTCCACAGCTCAAAAAGTTTTTGAATTCTTTGATTTTGATGCCTTTTAGTGTTTCTGCCACTTTTTGTTTCACCTCTTCCACATGGGCAAAACATTTCCCTGGGAGGACTTATTTCACACAGGAAAACAAAACAGACAAACAAAAGAAGTCCCTCAGGGTGAGATCAAGGTGGGGCACAAGGGTGATACTGTTTTTATGCAAAAACTGCTGAATACTCAGTGTGGTGTGGGCAAGTGAGCTTGTAAATCACCCATCATGAAATGGGCAAAAAATAATAATAATAACTGAAGCTGAAGTCTACATCACCTGTTGTGTTCACATAGCGAGATGCGGAAACTGCATAGCATCACCATGTGTGGAATTGACTGCAATGTTTGTAATAAATACAGAAAATAAGTGTGTGGAGAGGTAACTCAGTTGAATCACCCAAATATTCTGTGTCATGTACAATATTCCTTCCTTGCTTTCTTGTGTTAAGGTATATATTCTGTTTGTATGAAATTCTTATTCCAGTACAGTCCTGTTAAAGAATACACTCTTACTGGGGGAAAAAATCCTCCTATTTTTGGTAGTTGCAGCTTGTTTGTATAAACACTAATAAATATCATAACTCAGATTTTTTTCCCCTTATAATGAATTAAGTCTTTCCAAAGATTAGGCTCAATAGAGTAGGCTGGGAACATAGTCTGTATAATATAGTCCTCATTTGCTTAACTTTTTCATTTAAAAGCTTTTGGTTGTAGGCATGAATATTCTTTTGGTGGTTATCTTCACTGACATATCTGTAATTGTAATTTACTTTGTAGTTGTCGAAAATTTTTACGTATAGTGATCTAGTTGATTTGTGCAGGACCTATGTGAGGTAGGTAGTATGGGTTGTGATGTCTTCACCTGGTGGACGCGAACCAGGGTTCCAACAGGTTGGCTTGCTAAAGGCCACCTGTTAGTGTGGAGGGAATAGGGCTCAGAGTAGGATGTTTGGGTCAGAAGTTGGACTCACACTACCTTATGTATCTCTGAAAATGCCAACGCTGACAACAAAGACAACCTAATTCTTAAAATAAAAATATGCTAATTGAAGTAGTCACCATACATGCAAAATAACATGCGGATTTGTCTATACTGGAAGTGAACAATGATACAGTAAAAACAATCCTAAATTGTTATATTTTATGGTATTTACAACACATTAAAGAAAAAATTCACATTAAAGGAAATAAAGTTTATTTTAAGAAGCATTAAAAAAAATAATAACTGAAGCTGAACGCAGCCTCTCACAACACTGCTAGTTGGTAAATTGATGCCAGTGGGTTCCTAGAACAGTTATCTAGCAAGGGAAGCCTATACAGGGGCTCACCTTCCAAAATATAAATCTGTTTTTTGGGGGGGCACTCCCTCATAAAGGGGGAAGAATAAACAAGCCTCTATTGTTTTTTGTTCATTAGATTTATTTGTGCGCTTGAATACAAATTCTTTTTTCAACAGTGACATGATTATCCCAGAAGCAAAAGTAGCATCATCTGGCTGAGAAGTGTTATGTTCTTCCTAACATACCTTTACTACCCTCCTATGTATGCTTCACTTCTCTTCAGAAACATTCCTGTCAGCAAAGATCATCAATGTATGGGCTGCAGTAGGTTAAAGTTGAATCCTGTTCTATAGTTCTTTTATATCTCTATCTTACTCAAAGATAATTCAGTAGAAAGGATGTTACTTGTACTTTAGAGGTTATAGATATGTCACTATTATTAACTACTAAAAACAAAAACATAAAAGCTGGTACGCCAGCTCACTACTATCATGTCACTGTGTCACTTTGAAGGAAATCTGAGGTTTTTAGGTGACAAAGTATATGATATGTCCCTTTACAATTTTGTTTTTATGTCTCCATATGGTAACTTAACTTTAAATTATTAATTTCCCCAAAACATTTGATACATTTGTAGTTAAAATATCAGTTATGAGGACAATGCTGAGGTGGCAAAAGCCACCAGAATGTGTACTAGCAGACTAACAAATCCTGTTTTCTCTGTTATCTAATTGAAACTTTTAGATTGTAAACTAAGCAACTTTCCTTAGAGTATTTCTAAACCCTATACATTTAAACAAACTAAATTATCTGATATGGCTTCTATATCCCTATTACATTATTGTTCAATTGGAAATAAATAAAAAGTAAAATGATAGCTTATTTTTTTTCAACTATCTACCAGAGACTATTATACAAGTTTTTATGGTATATTCAGACATGCAACAACCCTCATAACTAAGTGAGGTAAGTGAATCATGATCCCATTTTACAGATTAGGAAACTTAAGTAGTATAATTTATCTACATTTACATTTGGGCAACTATTAGGACACTAGTTTGACTCCACAGTGAGAAGTGCTCCAAAGTTTTGCTATTCAAAGTGTGGTTCACAATCCAGCAGCATCAGCATCATGGGGTGCTTGTTAGAAGTAAAGATTCTCAGCCCCTGTCCCTCTAGACCTGCTTGATCAAGTGATTCATAAGTATTCTACGGTTTGTGAAGCTCTGATCTGAAGCACCAAACCTCATTGCCTTGCCCCTCCATACTGCACTGCCTTCTAACCAAATAACATTAAAATAATGTGCACCAGAAATGTTTGGTGTTTTATAGATATCTTGAAATTATGTTTTCTTTCCGATTCAAGGTATTAGTACTTTTCATATTGCATTAACTAATGAAGACAAATAATGATGGAAGTAATTTTCTGAGTGTTTTTGGTGACAGTTTGAGAGTGATATTTTTCAGCTTTGTTTTGATTTAAACTATCCCCAGTAATTCAAATTAAACTCAAGATTCCACTGAATCCCTCCATTTATTGATATAACATGGCGTCAATGTTTTATGCATGATTCAGCTAAAAAACATATTTTATTTTTTATGAGATGGAATGCATTTTAAACCATAAGGTTTAATAAGGAAAAACTTGGTTTTCTTCTTTACTTTTCTTCTTTTGCACTAACATATTACTTATGTATCTATTCAATGAAATATTGAAACTAAAATGCACACACCCAATCTGCTGCTAATAAACATCACTGAAAACTTTGGCATATGTTCTAACTTCTTCAAAAACGGTAGTATTTTTGCAAAAATCTGATGATGTATTTTATTAAAGAGAATCATATGTTAATCATATAAATGTACTGCTATTATCATTTTTAGTAACCAATTAAGGTATACTTACCAATAGGAGACCAGAAATCTATCTCTCTCTATATGGAGTGCTATAAAGCAAGTTTTGTGAAATTTCTTCTGAGAACTTAAAAAGACTATGTATTTTTGGTATCTTTAAAAAGGAAAACATATCAATCAATGGAAGTCTATTTCTAAAATAGCTGCTCTGCAAAGCATTTAAGTCAGAATACATCCCTCACAAGAAAACATTTTAGTTTCTAAATATATTTTGTAAAGGTTACTTTCTAGTTAAGGTAATTTTATTGAAATTTTCAATTTAAAATTAGTCTCTGCCAAGTATTCAAAAATAAAATTATTCACAACTTTAATTAATCTACTTATGTCTGCCTTTATGTAGTTATTACAACATTTAATATTTATAGTTACAAAGGATGAGAATGGAGGCTCTCTTGAGCACAGAAGTTTGGGGTTGCAGTGAACTGTGTACCACTGCACTCCAGCCTAAGCAACAGATTCTATCTCTAAAAATAAAAATAAAAAAGAATTTTAAAAAATTTGTAGCTAAATATTTTTATCTTGAAAACAGTTTATACTATTCAATATTTTTCAAAGAAAATAGATATACTGAACAATTTATAGTGAGAATAATATTTTTTAAATGAAAGTTGCTAAAAGCCTTGAATTGAATATTTTAGCAAACTAAAAGATATGGAAATTTATTTTGAAAGACAGAGTTATACCTTGGCATCTTCCTAACCAGAGAAGTGAAAGAACTTTACATTGAAAACTACAAAACACTACTTAAAGAAGTCAAAGATTACACAAACAAATGGACAAATATTCCATGCTCATGGATTGGAAGAATCAATATTGTTAAGATGTCCATCCTATCCAAGGCAATCTACAGATTCAA
>CAUYQG010209514.1:0-10359 GCA_963574415.1 Tarsius wallacei
GGGTTATCGTTCTTGAAAAGCTCCTGGAGAAGCCGGGCTCCGTGGCTCAGCCTGTAATCCCGCGCCTTGGGAGGCTGAGGTGAGTGGATTGCCTGAGCCCGTGGGTTCAAGACCCGCCTGGGCAACTTGGTGAGACCTCATGTCTACAATAAATAAAAAATTAGCTGGGCATGGTAGCGTGCGCCTGTAGTTCCAGCTACTTAGAAGGCTGAGGCGGAAGGATTGCCGGAGCCCAGCAGGTCGAGGCTGCGGTGGCCAGGAGTGGCCACTGCACTCCAGTCTGGGTGACAGAGTGAGACTCCAACTCAAAAAAAAAAAAAAAGAAAAGCTCCTGGAGAATCACTCTGCACAGAACAGAATCGGAATTTAAGATTGACCTAGTGCCTGCTAGACACCAAGAGCGAAGACACTCAATAGGCCTTCTCAGCAGAAGATAAGCAGAAGGCCTTCTCCTCTACAGCCTACAGACCATATAACAACTCACAGAGGCATGGCCAGCTGCCCAAAGTTCAAGTGCTGGTCAGCAGTCAAGCTGGGAGGTGGTTCCAACGGCCTGAGGTGCCCCTCACAATCATAGGCAGGGCTTGGGACACTATAGTTAAAACAAATAATGGTGTAAGTATAGAAACTATTCATTCAGCAAATAAAAGTGGTCAATTAGTTGCCATCACCAATATACTAAAGTCATTTTTTAAAAAATTATTTATCTCATCAGAGATACAAAGTAAAAGAAGCCCTAAACACTGAATGCCTGGTTACTGGTGAATCCAGAGGTTATAAAAATATGTATTTTTCAGGTAAATTAACAGGTAAATTTCTGTCCACAAGAAAAACGTATACTCTGAAAAAAAACTTTTAAGGAAGAATACAAGACAAAAGATCACTGGAAAATAAGATGTTATTCTGGGGGGTCTATTTTCAACTAGTTTGGTAGCATTTTACAAGAACAGGAAGAGGAAGTAAATGTTGTTGAGCCACCAAGTCACTCAAGACAAATCAGGACAGGGGTGGAAGGGTTACAGCTGGAGACCACCTCATTTGGGACAAGAACATGCTCCAGTTCGGGCAATCCCAGGAGGGTCTTCATGTTCTCAGTAAGAAGGAAAGGATCACCAAGAGCCTCCCCCCATTCCCTCCCGCTCATGGCATGAAGACACTGGAGCCAGGGTCTCCTCACACACTGTGTGGAACAAACCAAGGTGAGCAGGCTCAGGGAACACCAGGCCCACTCTTGTCTAGTATCCACCAATAGTCAAGTACAGAGAAACATCTTGTTCCTATAACAGACTCAGAATGATTACCAGGCAGCACCACAAATTATGTGCCCTGACACACATTATTAGCACATTTTTATTCAACTACATTTTTATTCAATACTGTCCATGTGTAATCAGGCTTTACCAGGTCACCCCTCTACGTATCAGCCATCTTTAACTTAAAAAACAAAAAGTATGCCAGGCACAGTAGCTTATACCTGTAATTCCAGCACTTTGGAAGGCTGATATGGGAGGATCGCTTGAGCCCAGGAGTTCGAGACCAGCCTGGGCCATATAGTGAGACCACATCTCTACCAATCAATCAGTCAATTAAGTCAGATGGACGTGGTGGTGCTCGCCTGTAGTCCCAGCTACTTGGGAGGAGGCTGAGGTGAAAGGATCACCTGAGCCTAGTAGGTCGAGGCTGCGGTGGCTGTGAGCCTGCCACTGCACTCCAGGCTGGGTGACAGAGTAAGACTCTGACTTGAAAAATAAATAAATAAAAAATAATAAATTTTAAAAAATTAAAAAATAGAAATAAGCTTATCAAATAAGGATATTTTTGTACAGCTGTACACAGCCCCAGGAAGTATATAACCTGAAGATGAACCAGCCCAGCCCACAGAACACTTATAGCTGTACACTCAAGTGCACAGGACTTGAGCGGTGTTTATGTGTGGGCAGGTCCAGAGGGAGACTTGGCAAAGTGCAAATAAAAGACTCAAGGAAGAACTGGAATGGACAGTTTACATTTAAACTACAGCTCTTCCCACCCAGTTCACATGGCTGTTAAAATGATGCTCATAATCCTAACATACTCCAAGAGCTTAGAAATTGTGAAAACATTAAGAAGTATTTTTAAAGCATCCCTAATAGACTCAAAATTCTACTGTATTCTGAAAAAGAACAGAAAAAACAACAGTAGTCTTAAATTTACTTGTTTAGGGTTTCTACATCCCATCTGTTCAAATACAAGTCAAACGAGTTTTCTTACTGTCAATTAGTCGTGACTAAACACCATGAGAAACAGCATCCTGGATAGCCGTCTTTCAGTATGGCATGGCGACACTCATGTCACATCATCAGTTCATTCTCCAGTGGAACCAGAAACACACAAAACTAGAACAACTCAGCTAAAACTCAATGTCGTCTTTTCCCATTAACTACAAATGTTTTCAGAAATTTTTAATCAACCTAACTAAAATCAATTAATATGGCTAAGAGTATACATTCCAAGTTGAAGACATTAGGCTCCTGCTGCCATAAAAGACTGAGGTGAATCTTCTTACAACCAGAGATAAGACTTTAGGATTGCATTCTGTTTCTGTGCAAAGCTGCAAAGGGAGAGGAGCTATCTAGTGATTCCACACCTCCAGGCTATTTTTTGGAAAGGGCACTTTTAGTTTAATTTGAACAAAAGTTTTGGTAGCATAAAGTTTTAAGCAGGTATCATTTGTAAAAAATTAGCAACTCAAGTTGGGAATGGTGGTTCACACCTGTAATCCCAGCACTTTGGGAGGCAGAGACAAGAGGATTGCCTGAGTCCAGGGGTTTGAGGCCAGCCTGAGCAACTTGGTGAGACCTCATCTCCACAATAAATCAAAAAATTAGAACAACCCCTCCCACTGTGGAAGCTTTTTTGTCCACTCAATAAATCCTGCTTTGAAAAAAAAATAGCTAGGCATGCTGGCACGTGCCTGTGGTTCCATTTACTTGGGGAAGACTAAGATGGAAGGATTGCCTGAGCCCAGCAGTTCCAGGCTGTGGTAGCAGTGAGTGTGCCCCTGCAGAGTGAGACTCCTAATAAAAAAAATAAAAAAATAAAAACTCACTACAGGCAGGGCCAAGAGTGATATCAACTATTATCAACTGCTAGATTACTGTGCAACAGGAGGTCTCCACCTCCCCACTAGCGACATCACTTTTTGTGGTGGGGATATCCTGTGTACTGTACGATCTTTAGCAGCATCCCAGGCCTCTGCCCACTAGATGCTATTAGCATCAGTCCTCCCAGTTTGGGCCAGCCAAATGTGTCTCCAGGCATTGCCAAATGTTCCAAAGAGAAGGTAGGGGCAGACTCAACCTGGTGAGAACCACTGCTGTACTCTGATCCCTTCCCACTGGATAAAGCATTCCATCTCAAATGCAACTAAAACCAAATATTGTCAGAAAATCCTATGAAATTCTCAGCAGAGCACCTTCCCTGTTCCTATCATATCAGCAAAGATATACAAAATCCCACATACTCTAAACTGATGTATACTAGGAAGGACAGCAACTATCAGGCTGCCACCATGGGGTGACAGTGCTAACAGCTTGTTATAGTGCTCAAAGCCTGCTTCAAATAGCAGAGATGGCAAAGTGTGCCCTAAATATGTCCTTGTGTGCTGTATTTCATTAGCAAATTCAAAAATTCCTCCTGAAAAAGTGTGGAGGCTGACTTACTATACTGTCATTATTTCAGATATTATAAAGTGCTTCAAAACCAAACAAAAAGGAAAACAAGAGTCACACAAAAATGTTAAACAGATAAGAATACTATCCAAAATGCTAACTGCTTTCATTAAAAGCTTCCCTAATTTAGAACCTCTCTTTTCTTCATTTTCCCAAAAGAAAAACTTTCTCCTCAGCAAAGCAAGAATAGTTACATTTTCACAATGGAAAAATCTGTTGTTACTATAACAGCCTCATCCTCTGGAGTACTGCCACCAGTTATGTATGAAGCTGTGCTGTGCTTCAGCAACCACAGCTCAGATGGGCCTGAGAATGGGGAGGCCGGCTGCAAGAAACTCAAGATGATCAGCACTTGGAAACGTTTATACAACATCACTGTTAGCAGCTAATGGGCACACGCATCTCAGACATGTGCCCAGCGACTGTGCTGGGCCATTTCCAGGGGGCACAGACATGTGTGGGACCTGATCCCTGACTTGGAAGACCAGCAGAGAAGAAAGTTGTATGAGGAGACAAATTACTAAGCAATTACAAGGGAACAGATGAGAGTGTGCTGCAGACACTGAGAAGCCCCTTTCACTTCCCTGAGCCTGACAGCAGAAGGGGCTGCTGCCAGCTAGTTCTTGGAGCATTATCTACCACCCCGAGGGGGTCCCAAGCCCCTGTGCCACCCTGGAAAACAGCAGGGTGACATTCAAGGCCTGCAGGGGAGCTCAGCTTCAGATCTTCACTGCCTGCCAGAAAGATACTGTGGCCCAAGTTTCAAGAGGTTATACTTCAATAAAAATGCAGTTCAGAAAAGAAAAACAGCATATTGTGAACTGCAAAGTTCTTCCATTGGAAATCTTTCATTCTAAAATGACAATGGCCTCAAAGGTGTAAGGCATTAATGAACAAGTAGCCTTCAAGTCAGACCACAACAGGATACTACATTTAAATCAATTCCCTTCCTGGCCTCCTGCCCAAGACAGAGGTACTTTCCCTTTTTCTGGTAACCAGGGAAGGTTTGTGGTGAAGCTGAGAAGTCAGAACGGAGCAGGACCAAAGAGGAGCCTTCTTCAGCTTGCTCACATAGCTCACACAAACACACGCCTGCCTAAATTGACTTCTTGGACACTGGAAGCCCAATTTGAAGTTTCTTCAGTTCTGAAAAGTTACTCAGGATCTAGGGATAAAGACAGGCCATGGGGCAAGGACAACGTCAATCAGGGGCCAACTGAGCTGAAGGGTGGAACATTTCCACCCTTTTTTTTTTTTTTTTGAGCCAGAGTCTCACTTTTTGCCAAGGCCACCACAGCCTCAACCTGCTGGACTCAGGTGATCCTTCAGCCTCAACTTTCCAAGTAACTGTAACCACAAGTGCATGCCATCATGCCCAGTTAATTTATTTATTGTAGGCATGAGGTCTTGCCAAGTTGCCTAGGCTGATCTCAAACCCCTGGACTCAGGCAATCCTCTTGCCTCTGCCTCCCAAAGTGCTGGGATTACTGGCGTGAACCATTGTGCCAGGCCACATTTTCTGTCACCCTGCTAGTGACAGTCACGTGTTAGGTCCTCATAGACCCCTCTGTACCAGACTCTGAGCAACATGCTACGGACATTATAGCAAACAAAATGGACGCAGTCTCTGATGTCTACCAGGAGTACAAAAACAGCGTTGTGTCACCTGACATGGGGACAGTTATTATCCCCGTATTACAAATGAGGGAACTAAAACTCAGATTAAGTGGCAGGTGGAATTTAGCACCAGTCTGTCCTGGAGTAGTATCTCCTGACAGTCAGTAGTACCCAAGTGACCACTATGAGTGACATGGGTCACATAGGCTTGTTTTTCAAAATGTATTAGAAATCAAAATTATTTCAAATCTAAAATGTCCTAAACTACTTACTAAGTAAACACTTAAAATGAACACACTGAGTTTTTAACCACTGGAAGAACTACTAAATGCTAGGTGAAGGAGAAGTAAGCTGAATTTAGGTTTTTAACTAAAAGTAACCATTACACCAAAATAGCTGCATTGTGTTTTCCTTGTCTACAAATCAGTGATAAAAATGTATCTCAATTTGCCAAATGAATGCATATTATAGCTGTTAAAGGAAAAAATACATGATAGTTACTAAAGGCAATTAATTTGTATACTGAGCACTTTTCTTTTTTGGGGGGGGTTGGAGTCTCACTCCATCGCCCAGGTTGGAGTGCAATGGCACACTCACGGCCACCCCAGTGTCAACCTGCTGGGCTCATGCGATCTTTCTGCCTCAGCCTTCCAAGTAGCTGGAACTACAGGCGCACGCTACCACATAGGACTAATTTTTTGATTTATTGTAGAGATGAGGTCTTGCTAAGTTGCCCAGGCTGTTCTCAAACCCGTGGGCTCAGGCAATTCCCTCACCTCAGCCTCCCAAAGTGCTGGAATTACAGGCTTGAGCCACTACGTCCAACCTACTGAGCACTTTTCAAAGTGCAAAGTGGCATTTGCCCCTCTACTATGGATCTGCCTATATAACATTACAGTGCCAATCCCAGGTCCTGAACCCCAGCACTCAGCTCTATGTACATGCTTGTCAGGAGTTTCAGGTTAGGCCGGATGTGGTAGCTCACACCTGTAATCCCAGCACTCTGGGAGGCTGAGACAGGAGGACTGCTTGAGCCCAGAAGTTTGAGACCAGCCTAAGTGACACAGCAAGACTTCATTTCTATAAAAAATAAAAAATTTGGCCGGGTGTGATGGCACACACCTGCAGACCAGCTACTTGGGAAGCTGAGGCAAGAAGATCACTTGAAGCTGGGCTCAGTGGCTCAGCCTGTAATCCCTCGCTTGGGGAGACTGAGGTGAGTGGAATGCCTGAGCCCGCGGGTTCGAGACCCACCTGGGCAACTTGGCGAGACCTCATCTCTACAATAAATCAAAAATTAGCTGGGCTTGGTAGCGTGCACCTGTAGTTCCAGCTACTTGGAAGGCTGAGGCGGAAGGATCGCCTGAGCCCAGCAGGTCGAGGCTGCGGTGGCCAGGAGCAGCCACTGCACTCCAGTCTGGGCGAGAGTGAGACTCCAACTCAAAAAAAAAAAAAGATCACTTGAGCCCATGGGTTCAAGGCTGCAGTGAGCCATGATGGTGCCACTGCACTCCAGCTTGGGTGACAGAGTGAGACCTCGACTCAAAAGAAAAAGAGAAAGTTTTGGGTCACAAAACTAAGGCATTTAGGCCAACCTTGCAGCCCTTGCATGCCAGACCTTACTAGAGACTCTGTTCTGACCAGCTCTGCTCTAGTCTTTAAACAGGACAATCTCGTTTTATCTTTTCCCACTGGGAACTCTATCTTCCTTCACACCTCATCTGCCGTCCACTCTTCAGGTCGAAGAAATGACTAGGCTCAGGTGTATCTCTCAGTGGTTCCTTCATCCACTTTGCCGCTGCCCTCCTAACCCTAATCTCACCTCCGCCCTCCTTACCATGTCCCTGCCCCCCACATGCGCTCCCAACACCCCAATCCCTTCTGACTCTCCAGCCCCAGCCTCCTTCCTCATCCTGGAGACAACAGCCCCTTCAAAAGCTCCCCAAATCTTCCTAAGCCATTTCCTCCCTTCCGGTAATGATATCCTCTGGGAAACCTGGTTCTACCCAGACCCATTCTGAGTAGGACTAACTCACTATGAGTTCCTTCAATTCATTTTTTGGAGTCTCCACCTGGAAAGCTCCAGAAGCCACTGGCTGGTTATCTGCTCACCTCTCTCCTTAGAGGATGCTAGCTCTGATTTAATAAGCAAGCCTTAAAATGTGACATTACCAAATATAATCTGCAAATGAAAATGTCACATAAGAAAGGAAGTGTTGAATTACCACTAGGCACAACAGACTGATAGGCAGTTCATCTGGCACAGGAACAGGGAAACTTTTCTAAATAAACACAATTTTAGTTCTGCATGTTAAATGGTTTTAGGCAATAGTAAATTCAACTTGTTCTACTTATGTTTGGCTATTAGATATTCTAAAACCTAGCCAGGAGCAGTGGCTCACTCCTGCAATCCCAGCACTTTAGGAGGTAGAGGGGAGAGGATTGCCTGAGTCCAGGGGTTCAAGACCAGCCTGGGCAACTTGGCGAGACCTCATCTCCACAATAAATAAAAAAATTACTCAGGCATGGTGGCACATACATGTGGTTCCAATTACTTGAAGGCTGAGGCAGAAGGATCACCTGAGCGAGCCCAGCAGGTTGAGGCTGTGGTGGCAGTTAACATGCCATGCATTACAGCCTGGGCGACAGAGAGACTCTGACTCAAAAAATAATACTAGTAATAGATATTCTAGGAACTTACTGATTAAAAATATGCCAAATTCATTTGACATGTTCAAAGTATAAACAATGGTTAAAGAGTTGCTTATTTTTATTTATAAATTATACTTAGTTTGCTACCATGGCAAAAACAAGAGCAACAACAACAAACCCAAACATTCCTGTCCAACTGATCTTCCTAAAACACTTTACTATTCTCAGGTGCCAGACCCAGCCCTTGGACAAACAAGAACCCTGTCCTCAAAGAGGACACTTTTCATCCTAAAATGCATCCCCCTCAAGGCCCAAGCAAACCCACAGCTGCTCCACAATCTGCCCCAAGGCCCCTTCCAGCCTGAATTCCACCTTTCTAGTGCCAGACAACAGGCCTAGCCATACCTGTGAGACCACCTCCATGAGGCCACCTCCACCCGCCCACCTCCAGAAGTCCTGCCCAGGTGGTCCTCCCTGCAGTCCACTTTGCAGTCCCCTAGTCCTAGTAGCACCTGTGCCTCCAGTGAGTCCAAGGTTCTCAGAGAGGAAAACATTTCATGTCTTTACACAGTCCTGCATACTTGGCCAAAAATCATGGATTTGCACAAATTATTTATTTTCTGGAAAACCACACACCTGATGCTCTTGTGCACAATGAGCTCCCCACTCACCCATCATACTTGTCTTCATTGGTCACAGAGCTCAAAGACTGCAGAAAAGGCAACCGTATTCAGATGTTAACCAGAATTATTTAAGATACTCACGACAGTTAAGAACAAGACCACAGACTTCATTTTTCTCTTGTCACCCCCCCAAATAATACATTATTGTTTCAATCAAATGAAGAACCGCACTTTAAATCTAATCTGTACTCCTCTGTATTCTGTGAATTTTTAATGCAAATTCAAAATGTAAATTCATTTTAAAGTTGGAATAAAATCACTGTTTCAAATAAGAGAGCAATCATGGGTTGTCATATACACGTATTTTTTTTTTTTTTTGAGTCAGAGTTTCACTTTGTCACCCACGCTGGAGTGCAGTGGCACACTCATGGTCACCACAGTCTCCACCCGCTGGGCTCAGGCAATCCTTCCACCTCAGTCTTCCAAGTAGCTGGAACCATAGGCACATGCCACCATGTCTAGCTAATTTTTTTTTGTTGTTGTTGTAGAGACAAAAATCTCACCAGGTTGCTCAGGCTGGTCTCGAACCCCTAGACTCAAGGTAATCCTCTAGCCTCAGACTCCCAAAGTGCTGGGATTACAGGCCTCAGCCACTGTACCTGGCCACACATGTTTTTTAATTCTACAGTAATTTGAATTCAGTAAGCAAATCTAAAATAAGCATTAAGACTATTTCAGCCTTTGCATAATTACCCTAACTTACATGTGCTTCTAAGCTCATATATTTGATTTTTAAACTTAAAAGGAATTTGATTTTTAAAATAAAAAAGAACTTGTATAATCAACCTGAACACTGAGCTTAAAATCCAAAAGAAATATTTTTAAAACAATTTATTTACATTTCACTGCTACCAATTGTCTTTACAATTTATTGCATTAACCTGTCTGTGATACCGCCCTACCCCAAAAACTTGGAAAGGATGCCCTACACAAAAGGAGGTGCAGAAATATCTTCCATGTTAATCATTTACCTCTTACCGTACAAATGCCAAAATCCCTTCTGTGAAAAAAGCCATTCCATAAGAAGTCTAGGACTCGTCCTAGCCTTGGTGGCCACAAGACACTTTTCTGTGCCCAGGCTGGAAGCCCGGCCTCCATCTTACCACCCTTCTTTCTCATCTCTACTGCAAGAGTCATTCCTACCCCTTCAAAAAGTCTGAATTCTGCTTGCTCATTGAAAGGTCAATTTATTTTCATGTTTATCATGTTGGCATGTGTAGAATTCAACACAAAAGGTTTGGCTGGGGAGTCATGAAAGAATTTTCTTTAAAAACTCAAAATCCTCAGAATATAATTTTCTTTGTTGTGACACAGTTTAAAAAAAAAAAATCAGATTAAAGGGCAGCCATTAGGCCCCTACCATTAATTTTATACAGTTTATAGCATAATTATTTGTTTTTTAAAAAGCTTTTTGTGAAAAAAAAAAAAAAAGTTTTTTGTAAAGAAAGGGTTTCACTATGTTGCCCAACTCAAACAATCCTCAGGCCTTAGCCTCCCAAAGAGCTAGGATTATAGGCATAAACCAGCTTGCACGGCCCAGTCTACAGTATAACCACACATAGACAGCATTTTAATTTAAAATGACATTCTTTAAAATGCTACTGCTAAGGTTTAAAGAATAAACTGGTACACTTTTCCATAGCTATCTAAGCACCAGCACAGTGCACACACGCACGCACAAACACACACGCTCAAGT
>CAUYQG010209515.1:0-17784 GCA_963574415.1 Tarsius wallacei
TTCCTTTAAGTCCAATGTCCTTTCAGCTCTGATTTCTAGCTCTCATTGCAGGCTGGTGGAGTTGCTTACAGTTAGGGTCAGTTGTCCCTGGCCTGCTGTGGAGGGTGGATCAGATCTGGGCTGCCTGCCAACTCTGCCCCTTAGATCTGGCTTGTGTCTATCTAGCATGGGGAGGGGCTTCTGTTTATCCCATTTTGATGTTCTTACCTTGGATTCCAAGTTGGGAGATGGGCAGAGCTAGGTTGAGCTGATCTCATGACTCCAGCTGACCTCTTTTTTGCTGCAGCCGGGTGGAGCTGGGGAAGGAGGAAGGCGAAATTGCAGGGCAATGCAGGCCAGCATAGTGCTGGGCTACTTGGCTGGGCTGGGTGGAGCCGAGGGCCACCCAAGGTGGGAGGGAGCAGGCAACAGTGGCGGTGGTGGCAGCCACCACTTCAGCAGTGCGTGGGAGGAGTGCCGGGTGACGTGTGGAGTGCAGAAATGGCAGTGGTGGTGGTGGTGGCTTCAGTAGTGCAGTGCTTTTGGGAGGGGTTCACAGGTCTGGGAGCCGTGGGTCACCACAGGCGGGAGCGGCGGTGGCAACGGTGGCGGCCACTGAGGCGGCAGCCGAGCAGTGTGTGATGCGCAGGCTGGCAATGGTGAAAGCCGCAGCCCAAGTAAGTTTTCATGGAAGAGGTAGCTTTGGAGAGGATTGACAGTTACAAAGTAAAATATAACCAGGAATTATGGGCTCTGGGGTTTCCCTTTGGTTGTCAGCAAAGATCTGGGCTCAGGTTTGGAGATATGTCTTTTCTTTCACAATCCCTTGTTATTTCATGGGTATATATTCAACTCTGACTTTTTAATATTTTGTAAATGAGTTATTCTTAAAATATCCTAAGTCAGAGGCTTCTTTCTCTTGCAGTCAGCAAAAGGGTTTTATTTCACTGCCTTTCCTGCAGCTGAGGGACCATTGTTAGTTTATGCTTCATTGTTGTTCAGAGATACACTTACAAACACAAGGATACATTTGAAGATGAGAAACAAAAAGACCACAAAATGCCCCCTATTTAGGAAAGCCAAGCCTCCCAACAAGAAAATTTAAGGCTGCCAGGCAGATTTGTGTTTCAACTTGTGATCTTTCTTGCTTCTGGCTTGTAACCATCTAACTTTCCTTCACACTCCATCTTGCTTTTCCTATGCCAGCAATCACATCAACACCATCAGTGGGTGCTCTATGTATGTCAGGGGAACAGCAAGAGTCTATACGGGGCATCTTTACTTAGGAAGCCCCTTAATAGGTGGAGCTCTCCACATTGATCCACCTGCTGGGTAGATAGACTACCTTTTCCTTCATTTGTGAACCATATGAAATTACCATTTTCATGGGTCAACCAATGGCTGATCAGCAGCAATTTTACATTATCTAAACCAATAGGACAACTAGCCCATTACTTAGGAAAATAAAAATAGATCATTAAACATGGGAGACAGAATTAACCCTCCTCAGTTTTGTCATTAAAGCATGACATGGAGACTCAGAGATCAGGAGAGTAAAGCAGCTCTTCTAATCTCGTTCTTGCAAGAACAGGTGTCTCTCAGGTGAGCAGGCACACAAGGCAGTCCCAGCCAGTGTATTTATGCCCTAAAGCACAAGTGCTTTCCCCAGTGCCCCATCGACTGAATACTTCAGAGGTTACATCAGTTTCCTGTATGTCACCTAAGCAATAATTTTGTACAAATAATGTAAAACTCAAGCAGTTTCTACACAAATAAGGTAAAATGCATGTCTCTGGATTCTAATTGCGTCTCAATGTCCACCAAAGGAAGCCTGCCAAAAGAGAAAGCCCGCTAAGAAAGGAGGAAGAACCAGGAAATGAAGTAACAAATCATCATTTTGAAAAATGAGTCATCATTTTGCTTCTTACATTAAATGAGTTAATCTGAATGTTTTCTTTTTGTTGCTGATTTCTATTTTGGCATTGAAATCTGTTCACATAGCAGCTGTGTGAAACCTCTTAGCAAGTCTAAGGAGGTCACCACAGGAAGAATAGATTTGAATCTCAGTCCATGAGCTGAGGTGGGTAAGAAACATCAGAGACTGAACATAGGTTTAGATCAGTCTCATGACCATGCATCTCTGCACCCCTCCCTGTGGTACTATCCAAAGCTAATCCAAGTATCTACCCCTCTGGAATCAGCCAACTTCTCTGTCTCCTGTTCTATTACCTCTAAACATGGAGAAATCCTTTTCATTCTTATTTTCCCAGGCTTCTCCAAAGCTACTTTGCTTCTACCTACAAACTTACCTCTCTTCTCTCTACCTCTCCAGTGAATTTACAGTGTTCTTAATGTTTAGATTTTTGGAAAGCAAAAGCCAGAAAACCTTGGAGACTTTCTACTTTTTGATTATAAAATGAACTTCCCCTGGAGCAAGGTAATGCAGAGCCCACTTAAATGGGGCAAGGGTAATGAGAAGAAAAAAATAGAAGAAAAAAGTAATTAATATCACAAAGCATTTAGCCACAAGGAGGATATACGGTAAAGTGGTAGGGATTAGAACTGTACAAGGATGTCGTCTCCTTGATCATTTTCCCAGGTCTCACTTTTATTCTCCCAAAGCCTAGGAGTAATTTAGGACCAAAAAAAAGAAGATCTTGGAATCATTTTCCTGCAGGCCCTCTTTCTCAGGGAAAGTGTCTTAACACAGCCCTCACCACATAGAGGGTGGAAGGCTGGTGGGTTTGTGAGATGAATTTGGGTTGTTTCTCACCTTGTTTGCACTGGTTCATTACAAATAATTCTAATAAAAGCACAGGAGTCATTTCTAGACATTCAGGACCAGAGCAGGACAGGCTAAGGGCACTTCCTCTCTGAACCCTGAGTTATGACTGCCTTCTTGCATTTATTTTTTGTCTTAAAGCCATTCAAAATTTTCATTTTGTGACTGCTTCAGACTCTTTGTCACCTGTTCACGTGTGGGTATCACTGGTTTATGCTTAGATTAATTTTTTTTACTTGACTTTCTGTTTGTCCAGTTGCCCAGGTGATTGACTCAGCTATTTTAAAAGCCATTTTTCAGAAGCCTTACCTTTTCTATGTACCATTGACAGCAAATTTCTCAGGCGTGAGTCAGAGAGTCACTGTCTTTATGGAGGTCACCATGGTGCTGACTTGTCTTCATTGGTGCTCTCTGCTTTATGGGATCCTGCCAAGGAAGCCTTTCATGGGGTGAGCTAGATAATTTATTACCATTTAAAAGAACATATTCCATTTAGAAGTTGAAGTTTCAGCCAGGCCTTCTGACAGTGAGTGCAAAGATGCACTTAGGATGATCTAGAGGAGACCGTGAAGAACATAAACTAAAAGCCTAGCTGATATACACTGTCCCAGATTTCTCTGTTAAGCAATATTGTTCTTTGACAATGAAAAATAAACAAGGGCCACCCAATAAAAATATGTACTAATGAGAAATACTTTGTTCCAGATAAGAAATGAGATATCATAATAAAAAGGAACTAAAGTGGTCCTGTGGAGTTAGGAAGTAATAAAACACTTATGAGCAAATCTTCATTTGGGGATGAGAGTCTGAATGCCAAGGAGGAAAAACCTGCTGCCTACTGAGTTAGGATATGTTCTTTCATTAGTTCCTTAGTGTGTAAGAGGAGGTGAGGAGATTCCTGGCTTGTTGTAAGGAAAAACCTTCGAGAGGAAAGAACTGGGACAGGCCTAGGCTTGTTGGTGGGGCTGAGATGTGAGCACCTAAAACAACAGTCACAATGATGAAATGCTTCCGAACGACCTCAGAAGGACTTGGAATGCAGCCGGCCTCCCATACACTATCTGACCATTTAATCTCTCGGTGTGAGAAAAGAATACAGCCTGAATTTTCTTCTCCCACTCTGGGCAAGAAGCAGTAGGGATTAAAAGAAAGCAGTGAGGGGCATCTTTGTCTCCTGAGTGAGGCACTGAAAGGTGTTGAAAATTAAAGGAAAAATCTTTTATTGCCATCTGCTCAGTTCCACAATTATACAGTTGTTAACCATGGAGTCGTAGATTCAGCAAGTTTTTCCACTTACAGGAAAAAAGGTGACTTGGGGCAAACTTAACCTCTTTTCTTCAACAGCTCTTAAGCGAAGGATTTTTTTTTATGTCCTTAGGTGCTCTGGGGCCAGTCTCAAATCTTGAGCTCACTTGCTGTCCTTGAGTGACAGAACGATCTTCGCAGGTTGCTCCCTTCAAAGACTGTCTCAGGTTGGACATAATTCTTAGCACGGCTTCACAGCATATAAATCATGTCAGAAGGGTTCAAGGGGCTTGTACCTGGGCCTGGAAAGGGATAAGGAGGCAGGAGATCTACAACCCAGAGCAGAACACAGATCTCTGCTTCTGTCCCTGGTCTTCTCCCCTCACGCTGACATATTGCTTGAGTTTAGACAAAGGGCGACAGATACTGAAACTTTCCTGGGAAGGTCAGCCTCAGAGACTGACAAGACCCCAAAGAAATGTAGCTGCTTACTATTGAAAGAGCACGACCCCCATGAAAAAAGGAAATGAAGGACAGTAAAAAGGGACCTTTTAAATGCAATATAAAAAAGTAGATGCTTTTTAAAGTTTTCTGCAAAAATGGCAACTAGGGGTATGACTCAAAGTTCAGGCTGGATTAGAAGTGCATGCCCATGGCCACTGACAAGTCAACCTGCTCCTCTTCTTCACGGCTAGTCACCTTCTCCCACCCATCAGCTCCCAGCCCTGGTAACCTTGGTAGCAGTGTGGCAGAGTGGGAGGAGCCACAGTCTTGGAAGCTGTGCATATAACCACAATATGCGCTCCATCAGTAAGTGGTTTGGTGGCCCTGGACGAACAGCTTATCCTTGCCCAAACCTCAGTGATCTTATCGGCGAAATAGGATGCTCATACTTTCCTAATACCAAGAGACTGTCAACAAGGGAACGTAAGGGGAAGACCTTTGGCAACTAAAGAGTGCTGTATATGGGGTGCATTCTATCACAATCATGCTGCAAAGTTGGTATTCTATCGAACATTTCTTCTCTGCATAGAAGACCCAATTAACCATAAAATGCGGAGCGATAAGTGATGACATTTTAAAGAACTGTTGAAAGTGTGTGCACTTCTAATTGTTGAGGGTTGTCCTCATGAGCATTAGATTCCTTCTAGCTTTCTTGAGGAGGCACCATGCTTCCCTACATTGCACCATTTTTAAAGGAGTTCCTAGACCTTCCTTTTGTATCACATGGTACCCATTTCCCATGAAGGAGAGTGGCGGTTTTACTCTGCAACTCCTCTTATCTTTCCAACAATTGAGATTTTATAATTACTTTCATCAAAGATAAGTTGCTAGGTCATGCAGGGGAAAGTACTTGTTTTCCATGGAGAGCTGGCAACATTTCATAAATCTCAAGCCCTATATTCTTCAGATTCAGATTCTATAGATCAATTTCATTAAGGCAAAGAGGTAGAAGGAAAAAAAAAACCCATGAAACTTTTTTGCCATACATGGAATTAATCCAAAGGCAGTGAGGTTCGTTTCTACCTTCATTCACCCTGCCTCAGTATTTAAGACTTAGACATTCCTTTGCCCTGGTGCCAAATTTCGGGCAGGGTTGGGAGGAGGAAGTGGATGCCAGGAAAACATACATTTTATGTTATATTCACACAAATCTCTCCAATTTTTATTACAGCCTGTGAGCTCCCTAGACAGGAGGAAATTTTGAATGAACTCAGCTTTTAGTGACCAAGAGTGGAGACATAAAAAGAGCTTTTCAGGCTCTCTGGTTACAGAGATAAGTACAAAGGGTAACTGGCATTAAGTCTGTAGTAATAGCTGCTATAAGTACTGACCGTGATTTGAATCTCTCAATAACTGATTCTGGGAAGGCTGGAATATTTATCAAGCCATTAGGAGAGGCTGTTTCTTGCTGATAAGATGGCAACAACTGATGAGGTTCACCTGATGGCGGGATGAGGCTAGTCTGAACTTACAGCCATTTGTAGCAAGAGCAAAAAAATATGTTCTCATAGGAACAGTATGAAGCATTCAGAAAAATCATGTGATGTGTTTCCTGGGGCAAGCCTGTGGAACCCTGAGGAAAGAGCTGGTGACAACCTCACATGTAAGGTGATGGGGCACTGCACTCACGCTTGGCCGGCAAGTCACGGTTCCACTGAAATGGAGAGTGAGAAAGTCAGAGATGGGATAAATCGGATGGAAGAGTTATTAATTTTTAAATATCATTTTCCAGAAAAAAATCTCATACTGAATTATAAGGTGCCAGGTATGCTTATCCTGGCCTTAAAAAAATTGAAATACACCCATTGTATACAACTTATACGAGGCCTTATTTGAGTTTATTACCACTACTAGGAGAGAACTTGTGATACAATGTTAAAGTTAAAACCAACCATCAATAAAGCCATCACCTTTTTTATGTTTTATATTTCCTCTCTATGAAGTTTGCACCCATCCATAACCTCAGAACCAGCCTTTGCATTTTGGTTTTGAAAAATATAAGCTGACAATCTCATACTTTAAAAAATGATTTTAATTAGCTTTATACATTAGAACTTGTTTTTCTAGATTGATTTGTTTTTAAAAATAAAACCTAGGATAAGAGGCATACTGACCACATGAGGGTGACTGGGTGGCCTCTCTAGCAAGCCTCTGGGCCACATCCCTTACTGTCTTTAGGGAAACGTCCTTTTTACCTCTCTGTGGTTGAGTCTTCAAAGGCATACAGATTTGCTTTTAATTAGCAACACGGCATTTTCCTCTTTCCAGGCTCAAATTTTCTGTTGCTCAACATTTGCCTACAGTCTATTTTGAGAAATAATATTTGTAGAGGATTGCCTAGAAGATATGCAGTTATTTTATTCCATTAGACATGCCAGAGTTTTATCTCTGGATCAAACCATCAGAGAAATGACTATTTGTAACATATTGGTTTTCCCTCTCCTTGAAGAATCATTTTTACTGAATTTGTGAATTCAAATCTGGTGCTTTGATGTTAAACCTTTGGTCTGCTTTGAAGGCATGTTTAACAAATAGCCCTATGTAATTTGCTGCTGTCAGACTGGCTGTAGTGGAAGGTATCAGCTCTCACCCCTTCCTTCTGCCCCACCCAAATGTCTACTTTAGAAAAAGGAGAATTCAGTCACCCCAGCGGGGCTAAGAGTGTGTGTGTGTGTGTGAGAGAGAGAGAGAGAGAGAGAGAGAGAGAGTGTGTGTGTGTGTGTGTGTGTGTGTGTGTGTGTGTGTGTTGTCTCCTGAGCTTCTGATATGTTCTTTCATCAGCACCTGTGGCTTATCTGGCTTCCCCTTTGGCTTTGGCCATGAAGACACAGGCCAAAGGACTCTGTGGTCCACTTTTGGTAACCACCTGTGAGTGTCACTGGTGCTTCTTCCATGTCGTTGCATCATGGTCTTTTCATAGGCAGTACAGGATAGATGTTAAGAACACAGACTGGAGCCAGACAGCCTAGGTTTGAATTCTGCTCCATCACATCCTTTGAGCTGTATTGCTTCGAACAGGTCTCCCAACCTGTCTGTGTTTCAGCTTTCTCATCAGTAAAATAAGGACAATAATAGTACCTGCTTTTTAGGGTCCTGGGAAGGAGCTGAAAAATGTAAAGTGTTGAAAATGATGCCTGACACAGAGTAAGCTCTATCGAAATGTCAGCTATTGTTTTTTTTATTAGCCTGACTGATCTCTTGTTAAAAATTATATTTAACTCTATAGGTTTTAGTCAGTCACCTCCAATTATTTTGGGAAGGGATGGTAAGCAAACAATTCTGTGAATGTCAATTATATGAAAATCCAAATGGAGAATTGAGGTGATTATCTATCTAAACCCAATGAACATTCTAAGCTTTGCTTTGATTAACTGGATGTTTTAGGTAAAAATGCTGTTTTGTCTGAATTGTCTTAGATGATTATGACAATTTATCTACTCTTTGTGAACAGAGACTATCCCTATCTCTTTCTTCTTAAATGTTGAGCTCAGTAGTAAAGCAATTGAAGCCACTGTGGCTGAAGTGAATATTAGGAATAATATTAAGAATAATCCAATACCTATAGGACTATTTCTGGAGCCCTTTCCTCTCCCATTCTATTGTGTACATACCTTACCCCAGTGCCCCTCCCAACTCCAAAATGCCAGTGGAATCCATGACAAAATCACATCCAGAGTTCAGACCCAAATTTTTGCTATTCTGTCACTTTACTGGCAGCAGGTGAGCAAAGCACCATGGCAGATGGAAACCTGCCTCTGAACAGCACCTTGGACCTGCTCCCTGGAAGCCCCCTCTCAGATTCCAGCCTGGCAGCTGTGTCCTGGGAGACAGCACTCGCTCCTGAATTCTTGGACTTTGCTTCAGAAGCAGCAGGAGCCAAAGAGAAAAATGTTTCTTTTCCAAAATGCCTCACTCCTTCCCAAGTCAGTGTCTTCCAGAGCAAATTTCAGAGGCTGGATTCTCAGTACGGAGCTTGCTTTAGAGCCTAGCTCTTACATCAGTGCTAAACAGATAAAATATTAAGCACCAGTGCACTCCCCAAATCATTAGCGCAAACTCCACAGGTAATGAATTCAGCTTGAGGCTATTTGAGCTGTTGTTTTTATTTCTTACTCCAACATATACTTTTCAGTAATGAACTCTCTTTGCACAAGATGAGGGTATATACTCCATGTCCCCAAAAGGCTTGGGATGTCTCATTTCTGCCAGGAACTTGAGTTCTGGGGCCTCTGAGCTGCCTGTCAGGAGCAAAGAGGAAGAAAAGACAATCACGTAACAGTCTCATTGGTGAGATAATGTGATTTCTTAAGCCAGATTACTGATTTAAAACCATTTGGAAGATTTTTAAAAATCTATAAAAATTGATCAAAAGTTAAGTGATGTACCATCCTTTCTTTCCAATAATTACTTTAAATGCCTTTATTAGTTGACCAACATTATTTTTAATTCTTGTTTTTTTTTTGAGTTAGAGTCTTACTCTGTCGCCCAGACTGGAGTGCAGTGGCCTCTCCCGGCCGCCGCAGCCTCGACCTGCTGGGCTCCGGCGATCCTTCCGCCTCAGCCTTCCAAGTAGCTGGAACTACAGGCGCGCACTACCACACCTGGCTAATTTTTTGATTTATTGTAGAGATGAGGTCTCACCAAGTTGCCCAGGTGGGTCTCAAACCCGCGGGCTCAGGCAATCCACTCACCTCAGCCTCCCAAAGGTGTGGGATTACAGGCTGAGCCACCGAGCCTGGCTTATTTTTAATTCTTATACTGACCCTAGAAGTCTGATGGTTTGGACTGCTATTATCTCTGAGCTCTTAGTAATGAAGTCAAGTCTCAAGAGAAGTGGGTTTCTAGAGGTCTTCTGACGAGTGAACGGAGACAGATTTTGAAGGTAGTCTCATCTGCTTGGTTCGGTGTTTGAAGCATCCAGGTTTTCCCTGTAGTCTAACCTTAGTCTACTCTGATTAAGAGAATGGCAAATTCACTTTGCACAGGGGCAAACCAAATATTTTTAGTTAAAGGGAGAAGCACATTTTCAATTAAGATATTATATCAGCTAGATGAATAAACTATGTAGCCCAAAAGGGGCTGCTTAGTTTTAAGACTTTGGAATGGAGTAAAGCCCATTCATTAAACACTCAAATAAACTTTGTTTCATGTTCATTTGTAATCATGGCTGTGCAGAGGGAGGTTATAATATTAGAATTTTGCTGACTGCCCTTTAGAATATAAAAACCACTAAGTTTAAATACAAGGTATTATTTGAAAATTGTTTCTCTGCACTAGACTCATGAAGTCAGCTACTAATTAATTCCTGTCTGACATTTATAAAGGCTGTATCAGTCTTTCAGTTTCATACTCTGAATCATAGTAAGGGGTTGTAGAGATTGGGTTAAGAAGTTATCTTCAAACATGCAAAACAGCAAGTTAATGTGGAATAAACTTGGCTATTTGCTCTTTAAATCTGGAAGAATACTGCAAACAAATAGAATGAGGGGTGAGAATGGGGAAGGAAAATAATTCTACTCTAATGTAATGCTGTGATAAATCCATTTGAAGACAAATACATTATGGTTAAGGGCTGAGCAACAAATATTCTAGTGTGGCAGAATCATTGGTCAAATTGGTAATGATTATCAGGTATCAAGACCATTTCTGTTGTGACAAAAAAAATAATCCAACTGGTTTAAGCTGCTGAAGCAAGAAAATATTCCAGGCATATCTGGTTTTAGGCAAAGATTTACTCAGCAGGAATACCAGAACCCAGTATATATATCTGTTGACTTGGCTCTGCTCTCTGCTATATGTTGGATTAATTATTATAACAACTTTTTACTCTCATTATGCTGAAATTAAGGTCCAGAAGTTTCATGAAGAGTGTCATGGCATCTCACCATCTCTAATGCTTTTCCATAAACCAAATTGCTATGGCCAGCAGATCCTGAAGCCCTGACTGGTAAAGCTTAGGACACATGATACCTGTGGAGTTGGGTGTGAAATCGATTTGGCCACTATTATTGTGTTTTGAGAGTTGAGGAAAGTGGATACTTAAAACGGAATGAGGAACTGGTAAAGAAAGTAAGGTGAATAGTTGCCAGAGAACCTAAGTCCAGTATCTACTACACATAGCATAGACATTAATGGTAGCAATAAAGGAAAAAAAATACATTAATACAAAGGCTTAAAAATAGCACAAGAAATAAAACTGTACCCCAAAGAATGATTATTAGTATTCTGTGTTAGAGACATCATGTATCTTTTTGTATTATGTACATAATCCAGAAAAGATATACTCACTAAAGGTCATGATATTTAATTGTGATAGAAGACCTAAATTGTTTCCAGAAAATGTTACCAATTGAATAAAGAGGCCTACTACACTGAAAGTGTAGCAATGTGTTTCTTTACTAGCTCTTACTTTTCCCGTCTTGAGCTGGGATATTTGTACTGAGAAAAATAACAGGAGTTGAATTAGGGAAGTTATTATTATTATTATTATTATCATCATCATCATCATCATCATTATCATCATTATTATTGGTGCTGAGTTGAAGTCTTTGTCACTCAGGCTGGACTGCAACAGCATAATCACAGCTGACTGCAGCCTCAACCTCCTGAATTCAGGTATCCTTCCACCTCAGCCTCCTGAGTAGCTGGAACTGCTACCATGCCTGGTTAATTTTTTAATTTTATATGTAGAGACTAGGTCTCGCTGTGTTGTCTAGGCTGGTCTCCTGGTCTCAAGCCATCTTCCTGTCTCTGTCTCCTAAAGTGCTGGTATACAAGCATAGCCACCTGGCCTGGCTTATGTGGAGGACCGAGTGGGGGAGGGAGTTAAGTCTTAGTCTGTTTAGTATTGCTCCGAAGTAATCTCTGAGGCTGGGTAATTTATAAAGAAAAGATATTTATTTGGCTTATAATTCTGATGACTGGAAAGTTCAAGATTGGTCATCTGCATCAGGTGAGAGCCCCTGGCTGCTTCCAAGCATGGTGGAAGGCAAAGGGGAAACCCCCTGTGCAGAGATCACATGATGAAAGAGGAAACAAGGGGTGGAAGGTGCCAGGCCCTTTGTAACAGCCAACTGTCTCAGAAACAAATAGAGAGACATCATCACCAATCATCAGAGAAATGTCAAGTAATATTTACAATGATGAAGCAGAATATTCCAGAAATTACATTGCATTCAAATGGTATTTATGGAGAAAAATATAAACATTTAAAAATATCCTGTAAAATAAATATATGCATACAGGAGAAAATAGAAATCAATAGAATGAGAGTTCACTCACTCTCTGCTCCCCCTGCACCTCTACCCTAGGGAAGATATTAATGAATTCATGAAAGACCCCCCCCCAAGATGACCCAAACACTTTTTATTAGGCCTCACCTGGATGTCTGGAGGGAACTTCAAGCTATAGCAGGAGTCTTCAGGTGGGACTTGGGCTGGAAGATGACAATCTTTTCTACCTCAGCCTTTCAAAAGCATTTGGGAGTTGTACAGATGAGCTACAAATCCAGTGGATCCTGGGCTACATGTATGTGTGTGAGAGCAATGAATAAGTAGTAAGAGCAACTAAATGTAGTTGATGAACTTTGAATGTTGAAGTTGAGTATTTGCAAACCAAGGCAGAAACAACTTTCTAGTCTTAGTTTATCAGCATTGAAACCAGAATGCAGCATCTGCCATGAACCAACATGGGATTTTTCAGCCTTGGTGAATTTTCTTTTGCTTTTTCCTCTGGCTGGAATACATTTCTTAGCATTTTCTTGGCACAAACTCATCCTTCAGACCTCAACTTTCCAGGGTTAGCTTCCTGATTTCTTCTCTTTGCCCCCATTTGCTTGGCATACTGTTTACTTCCTTTATAGCACTTTTTGTACTTTGAAATTATTATTTATTGACTTGTCTACTGCCTAGTAAATACAGGAGAAAATAGAAATGCCTGTCTTCCCACTAGAATTATGCCCTTTGAAGGCAAGGGTTTTATTTATATTACTCACTTCTGAATCCCCAGCATCTAAAACAGTGCCAGTACACATGGAGAAAAAAATAAGTATCTGTTGAATAAATGTTTGGAACATAGAAAAAACAAAGTGTATTAGAAATACATTTTGCCAAATAAAGGCAGCAATATTGCCACTCCAGGCAGGGGTTCTGAACTTTTTTTGGTGAGCAATGGACCCTCTGACAATCTGGTAAAGCCTATGCACCCCTTATACAAATATTTTTAAATGCACAAAATACATTTTTGATTCAATTTTCAATTAAAATCAGTTATATATAGGAACACAGTTATCAAAACATTTGTAAAAAAAACATTTGTGTTACTTTACTATTGTGGAAAATAACATGAAACAGTGATGAGTAACTGGCATGATTTCAAAGTAATGATAAGAGTAAATAATATTTTGAGGTATTTGCAACACCTATAATGTGATATGAAAATATGTGTGATTTCCATTGGTAAAAAAGTCATAGGTATGCTAATGCTACTATAGCTTGTTGTCTATTATACCAATTAAAGGAAATGATAAGTTTCATTAGAGATTAATGAAAATGAAGATGTAAGTTTTTTCCCATCTAAATAAACGGATTTCCTAAATTCTACCTACAAGTCTCTTAGGGAAACTGTAAAGAACCCCTGGGCTAAGGACTTCTCCGCTCCATATATCTTATGGAATTGAGAGTTAATGTTAGAACAATCATTAATTTTGCCTAAATTTTATCTGTGATTGCCAGGCTGTGACGGTATTCATAAAATATATAAACCATTTCTGACCATTAGAAAACTGTCTCTAGCTTATCCATACAGGTGGTTTCGTTCTTATTTAAATAAAATGTTCTTGCTGCATTTGGTACTGAGTTAAAGGACTCCTTAAGTACTGCTATGGAAAAATAGCCTGACCTGGTGACCTCAAACATATGAGTGTTGTTATTTATCCTGATTCTATGATTGGATGAGTGAGAGAACAAAAGATTATAGAACAGTTTCTCTTACAGGAATAAACTATGTAGCTCAAGTGAGTCAAGACCCTTATCATATGCAGAGAAGAGTTGGGACATCAGACAGTCCTCTTCCACAACATTCTCACATGTCACATACTCCGTTTGCATGGGAAAAATAATCAGTTCATCATGAGTTTTTCTTTTTCCAGTAAATAATAAAATATAAATGACAGAGGTTGTGGTTTGATGCATTTATGTCCTCAAAATACTGTTTTATGATCATTTCTTTATTTCTGTCTTTGTAGTTTGTACTAAATTTCATAGGGAAAGAGAATCACTCACTCACTAATAGCTTAGTGATATGTAAAGGGGATGGGCATTGCATATTACATTCTTTCTTCTCACTCTTGATCAGAAACATATCATCCTACAAAGGAGGGTCCCAGAGAAACAAGAACTCAGGGTAGACTGCCCTAAGTCTTCAGCTCACTGGGAGAGCATTTAGCACACCTCAGAGGACATGAACAACACTGCTCTGTTATTCCTCAAACTGGAAGATGAGGCTGTGTGAGTGAGTGCATCCATTTCAATAAGGACTTCAAAGAGATGTTTAAGAATTTACTCTTCACTATGACCCCAGGACAAACTGTGATCTTCACACGAACATTTTCTTGATTCTTCTAAAGTATCATTAAGAATTTAGAAACATGGTTATAACTTTAAAAAATTTTTCAAACATTGTAAAGTGTAGTTACTTTTAATGTGAGGGTCTCATTTTTCATGTTTTTTTAATACCTGTACCAGCAAGGGGTAGATTTTCTAAAGCAGTTTGATGTGTGCATCAGTCAGTATGAAGTAGGTTTTGTCATGGTAACAAACAACCCCCATATATCTGTATCTTAACCCAAGAAAAGTCTATCTTGTGGACCATTTTTCTTGTGGTCCAATATAGAGACTTCTGCTCATTATAGACACTTGGGGACCAGGACTGATTGAGGCTTCATCTTGACACATGCTTCTACAATAATTATACTATGGGGAAGGTAATATGGAAATCATGAAATGGCTCATAGCACTGCACATCTCTTTTCACATTTTACTGTCTAAGGAAAGTAGCATGGCCATACTAAACTTCACAGGGTGGGGTAAGTCTCCTATATGTCTGAAAGGAGGAGAGCTGGGAATGTTTGTGAAAGGTTTTATGGCTACCACAGTCCACCCTCTGGTTGCCATATGTTTTGTTCACTCCTTATACCCAAGGGAGACAATCCAAAAGTCCCATTCATTGACAGCATCAAATTCAGAGCTCAGCACCTCTGATGGATATTCTGTAACCTCTATATAGATCTGGATGTGGCTCTTCTTAAGTCAGAAATATGTAAATTAAAAATATGGGCTTTTTTCCCTTCTCCACACCTTTTATCTAATGGTGGAACAGGAATAGAAAAAACTTGATAAATATTAGCATCCAAAAAGGGAAAGGATGGGATACACCTGGGAATTTTCAAATCCCTCTGGACAAAGGTGGCAGGAGTCTCTTGTCCTTTGCTCCTCTCTCTGAGAGGCTTTCCCTTCCATATTTTCCACTTGGCCACATCTGATGTGAGCACTGGAAATCATATTTTCCTTGAGCATTAGCAGCTTATTCAGCGTGCTTCCGTTTTAACCAGGGTGATGGTTCTATTGGCAGTATAACTCCCCCAAACTTGGTCAGCTTCTCTTAGGTATTTGATTCTAGTTAGCCTCAGATGCCAAGAGCTCACTCACAATTTTGTTTTTAGACATGCTACATTTCTTTGCTTTCTTTCCTCCATTTTCCCTCATTATTTCTATACTTGATTGAGGGTTCTTGAATTGATCAGACTTCAAAGGGAGAGCCATACTCTTGGATTTCTTTCCCTGAACATTTTTTTCCAGTTGAAAGGATTTATTGGGATTGCTGTTCAGTTGAAATTTAAGACACCTTAATTCATTCAGGGATTTATTTTTGTTTGTTTTGTTTCTATCTTGTGTGATTTATATACATTATTTTTCCAGTCAGCAATAATTTATTGTACATATTTTTTGTTTATTTTATTTCACTATAGAGATGTGAAGTATAAGTCAGGATTAGCTACACAAGTAGGCTATATGTAGGTGATGTCTGGGCCTCCAACTGGCTCTCATAGCTCCTGGTTTAGGACAAGGTCCCCTTTGTGTTGTTACACACCCCCATCCCTCCCGCATCTGACAGTGTCCAGCAACTGCCAATCGCTGTCTGTGCTAATGTGATTAATGTTCAGGTCCCACTTATGAGTGAGAACATGCAGTATTTAGTTCTTTGTTTCTGTCACAGATCACTAAGTATGATGGTCTCCAACTCCATACAACTTGCTGTGAAATCCGTAAGTTCTTCTTTATGGCTACATAATACTCCATTGTGTACAAGTGCCACATTTTTTTATTCAGTCCACATTCAATGGACAGTATGTTGGTTCCATGTGTTTGCTATTGTGAATAGTGCAGTTATGAACATGCATGTGCAGGTATCTTTTGTAGAATGATTTACGTTCTCCCAGCTATATTCCCAGGAGAGGTATTGCTGGGTTGTATGAAAGGTCAATTTTTTGTTATTTTAGGACTCTACACTGCTTTACATCGAGGTTGAACTAGACTGCATTCCCACCAACAGTGTAGAAGGGTTCCCTTTTCTTTGTATGCTCACAAGCGTTTGTTGTTTTTGATTTATTTATTTATTTATTTATTTTTAATTTTTTTTTTTGAGTTGGAGTCTCACTCTGTCACCCAGACTGGAGTGCAGTGTCACGCTCCCGGCCACCGCAGCCTCGACCTGCTGGGCTCCGGCGATCCTTCTGCCTCAGCCTTCCAAGTAGCCGGAACTACAGGCACGCGCTACCATGCCCGGCTAATTTTTTTTGATTTATTGTAGAGATGAGGTCTCGCCAAGTTGCCCAGGTGGGTCTCGAACCTGTGGACTCAGGCAATCCACTCACCTCGGCCTCCCAAAGCGCGGGATTACAGGCTGAGCCATCAAGCCCAGCCTGTTTTCGATTTATTAATGGTAGCCATCCTTACTGGAGTTAGGTGGTAATTCATTGTGGCTTTGATTTGCATTTCCCCGATGATTAGTGAGGCTAAGCATTTTTTTATGTATCTGTTGATTGCCTGTATATCTTCTTTTGAAAAATGTTTATTCATGTCCTTTGCCCATTTTTAACAAGGTTGCTTGGTTTTTTTCCTTCTATCAGCTAATTTGAGTTCCTTGTGGGATCCTGGATGTTAGCCCTTTGTCAGATATACAATTGGCAAATATTTTTTCCCATTCCATGGGTTGTCTCTTCACTCTCTTGATGGTTTCTTTTGCTTTGCAAAAGTTTTTCAATTTGTCTATCATAGCTTTTATGGCATTCACTTTTGGGAATTTGATTTTTTAAAAAAATGTGTTGCCTACTCCAATGTGCAAAAGAGTGTTCCTATGTTTTCTTCTAGGATTCTTATAGTACGAGGCTTTGTGTTTAGGTTTGTGATACATTTAGAGTTGATTTTTGTATATGGTGACAGACTGGGTCCTATTTCATTTTTCTGCATATGGTCAGTCAGTTTTCCCAGCATCCTTTGCTAAATATGATCTCCTTGCCCAAGTGGATGTTACCGGTTGCTTTGTTGAGGATGAGTCGGTTAAGAGACTGCGTTTTTGCTTTCAGAATCTCTGTCCTGTTCCATTGGTCTTTGTGCCTATTTTTGAACCAGTGCCAGGCTGTTTTGGTTACTGTACACTTGTAGTAAAGCTTAAGGTCTGGGAGTGTGATACCTCTCACTTTATTTTGCTGAGTATTGTTCTGGCTATTTGCATTCTTTTTAGAAAAAAATTCCACATGAATTTCTGTATTGTTGTTTCTAGGTCTAAGAAAAATGATGTTGGTTAATTTGATAGGTATAGCACTGAATCTGTAGATTGCCTTGGGTAGGATGGACATCTTGACAATATTGAGTCTTCCAATTCATGAACATGGAATGTTTTTTCATTTGTTTATGTCATCCTTGATTTCTTTGAGCAACATTTTGTAGTTCTCATTGTAAAGGTCTTTCACTTCTCTGGTTAGGTGGATGCCAAGGTATTTCATTTTCTTAATGGCTATTGTTAATGGAATTATGCTTTTTATTTGTCATTCTGTCTGCTTTTTGCTGGTATATACGAATGAAGCTGTCTTTTGCACATTGATTTTGTACCCCAAGAATACCAAAGTCAATTAACAGTATGGAGAGGTTTTTGACAAACTCCCTAGGGTTTTCAAAATGTAGAATCATATCATCTGCAAAGTGGGATAACTCTTT
>CAUYQG010209516.1:0-16094 GCA_963574415.1 Tarsius wallacei
GTGTGCCTATAGTTCCAGCTACTTGGAAGGCTGAGGCTGAAGGATCGCTAGAGCCCAGCAGGTCGAGGCTGCAGTGGCTGGGAGCATGCCACTGCACTCTAGTCTGGGCAACAAAGTGAGACTCCAACTCAAAAAAAAAAAAAAAGTTTAAGGCCGGGCGTGGTAGCTCACGCCTACAATCCCAGTACTTTGGAAGGCCAAGGTGAGAGGATTGCCTGAGCCCAGTTTCAAGACTAGCCTGGGTAACTAGGCAAGACCTTATCTCTACAATATATCAAAAAATTAGCTGGGTATGGTGGCGTGTGACTGTAGTTCCAGCTACTTGGAATACTGAGGTGGAAGGATAGCCTGAGCCCAGCAGGTCGAGGCTGCAGTAGGTATGAGCGTGCCACTGTACTCCACCCTGGGGGACAGAGTGAAACTCCAACTCAGAAAAAAAAACTTTTTTTTGAATGCAAAATGTATATTTCCCCCCCGAAAACTTGCTTTTAGGAATTTATCTTAAGAAGATTATTTTATGTAATTAATCAATTTTTTTGAGTTATAGCCTCACTCTGTCCCCCAGGCAGGAGTGTAGTGACACATTCATGACCACCGTAGCCTTAACCTGCTGGATTCAGGCAATCCTTCCACCTCAGCTGGAACTATAGGTGCGCACCAGCACACCTGGTTAATTTTTTTTATTCATTGTAGAGATGAGGTCTCACCAAGTTGCCCAGGTTGGTCTCGAACCTCTGGGATCAGGCAATCCTCTTGCCTCTCCCTCCCAAAGTGCTGGAATTACAGGCATGAGCCACTGCGCCTGGCTAAGATTATTTTATAATCAAAAAAGGATGTACAAAAAGATATGCACTGGGACACTGTCTATAACAGTAAATAATTGGAAACAAGCTAAATATTCCCTGACTGGGTCTACTGTTGAGTAAGTGATGACGTTTCCTTAGGATGGAATAGACAGTCATTAAAAACAGATGTAAATCTTTACTCAATAAAATTAAAAAATCAGTTCCTTGCCGGGCATGGTGATACAAGCTTGTAGTCCCAGCTACTTAGAAGACTGAGATGGATGGACTGCTTGAGCCCATAGTTCAAGGCCAGCCTGTGCAACATTGAGATCCCATCTTTATTATGTTAAAAATAGACCAGGAGTGGTGGCTCACACCTGTAGTCCCAACACTTTCAGAGGTCAAGGGGAGGGTACTACTTGAGCCCAGGAGTTGGAGACCCACCTGGGTAACACAGCAAGATTCTCTCTCCTCAAAGAATTAAAAAAAAAAAAAAAAAAAAAGGCTGAGTGCAGTGGTAAGCACCCGTAGTCCCAGCAACTTGAGAGGCTAAGATGGGAGGATCACTTGAGGGTAGGTGTATAAGGTTGCAGTGAGCCATGATCATGCTACTGCACTCCAGCCTGAGTGACACAGCAAGATCTGTTTTTGAAAAATAAAATAAAATAATCAAGTTTACAAAATAATTTTGAGTAAATAGAGCAAATTACCTACCTATGAAATTATCACATCATCCCTTTTACTATAAAAACGTATGCATGTATCACTATGTACAGACATGTAGAGAGAGAAAGATGCCCGAAAGGGTATTCACCAAAATGTGTTATAACAGCAGTTATCTTTGGGACATGGGATTTCAGGTGGTTTTGAAATGTTTCAGAAGTAAACATGGTGTATTCTGTATGAGCATGTAGTATTAGGTATCTGTAGTATCTCTATTCACATGATGGCAGGGACTGTATCTTTTTCATTCTTTCCTGAAACCAAGCGCAAACTGGGTCAGAATTGGTACTTCAATAATAACTGCTGAATGAATTATCCCCTATTTTTCTGGGAAGCAAAAAATAAAAATGCATAACTACCAAGTTATTTCTCCACAGATAACTTGTGGTTTTTGACTGAAAATTTTTATCCAAATTTACTTTCTTTTTCTTTTTTTTTGGAGTTGGAGTCTCGCTCTTGTCACCCAGGCTGGAGTGCAGTGGCACCCTCACAACCACCACAGCCTTGACCTGTTGGCCTTAAGCAATCCTTCCGCCTCAGCCTTCCAAGTAGCTGGAACTACAGACGTACACCACCATGCCCGGCTAATTTTTTGTGATTTTTTTGTAGAAATGAGGTCTCACCAAATTGTCCAGGCTGGTCTCGAACCCCAGGCTCAGGAAATCTTTTCGCCTCAGCCTCCCAAAGTGCTGGGATTACAGGCTGAGACACTGTGCCCAGCCTATCCAGATTTTCTATAATAAATGTATTAAAAACAACAACAACAAAAAATCAAGAGGCCTTCTGCCCAATTAAAAATAAAAAGGATAAGTTGGGTGCAGTGGCTCACGCCTGTAATCCCAACACTTTGGGAGGAGGAGGCGAGAGGATTGCCTGAGCTCAGGGGTTCAAGACCAGCCTGGGCAACTTGGCAAGACTTTTCTTTACAGTAAATGAAAATATTAGCCGGGCATGGTGGTGCACACCTGTGGTTCCAGGTATTTGGAAGACTAAGGCGGAAGGATTGCCTGAACCCATCAGGTCTTGCCTGTGGTGGCCCATGAGCATGCCACTGCACTCCAGCCCAGGCAACAGTGAGAATCCAACTCAAAAAAATAAAATAAAATAAAAAAGATAGGCTGGGTGCAGTGGTTCAAACCTGTAATTCCAGCACTTTGGGAGGCTGAGGCGAGACAGCTGCCTGAGCTCAGGGGTTCAAGACCAGCCTGGGCATTGTAGCGAGCGCCTGTAGTTTCAGCTACTTGGAAGGCTGAGGCGAAAGGATCTCCTGAGCCCAGCAGGTTGAGGCTGCGGTGGTTATGAGCAGCGTGTCACTGCACTCCAGCCTGGGTGAGAGTGAGACTCCTACTCAAAAAGAAAAAAAAAAAGATACAAAATATATATTTTCTTTCAGTCTACTTGCTCCATGTCTATATACCCGAACCTTTCATTTTACGGTATACAGACACGCGTATACATGCTGCTTTGTAAAAAATGGGTCAGATCCTGCATACTATCTAACATGCTCTTTTCCTCTCAACAATTTATAGTAAACACTTCTTTGTGACAATACATGTTTCTATGTCATTTGCAGTATTTTATAAATATATCATGGTTTGTTTAATAATCCCTTGTTGCTAGCATTTTGAGATTGTTGTCCTTCCTTTCTTTCCCTCTTCCCTTCCTTTCTTTTCCTTTCTCTTCCTCCCTCCCTTCCTTCCTTCCGAACCAGAGGCGCATACCACCACGCCCAGCTAATTTTTTTATTTTATTGTAGAAACCAGGTCTCACCAAGTTGCCCAGACTGGTCTTAAACCCCTGGACTCAGGCAATCCTCTCACCTTAGCTTCCCAAAGTGCTGGGATTACAGGCATGAGCCCCCGCATCTGGCCAAGATAAAAATTTTTGTTGTCAAAAAATTTCTGGCTGGGCATGGTGGCTCACGCCTATAATTCCAGTACTTTGGGAAGCTGAAGCAAGAGGATTGCCTGAGCCCAGGGGTTCGAGACCAGCCTGGGCAACTTGGTGGGACTCTATCTCTACAATAAATCAAAAAATCAGCTGGGTGTGGTGGCATGCCCCTGTAGCTCCAACTACTTGGAAGGCTAAGGCGGAAGGATCGTCTGAGCCCAGTAGGTCGAGGCTGCAGTGGTTGTAAATGTGCCACTGCACTCTAGCCTTTGCAACAGAGTGAGACTCCAAATAAAAAAAAACCCACAAAACTTTGACATAATCAAATCTATTAACTTTTCATTTTAGGGTATCTGCCTTGGATGTCTTGCTTATGTATTATTCTTATGTTAAGAAAAACTTTAAAAAAACTACAAAAGTTCAGCATCTCCAAAGTCCCAAAGTAACCCCTCTGTGATTCAAAATCAGCCACTTACATCTGTGTCAACCCACTGGCGAACATCCATGGGTGCAGTTGTCATGTCATCTATTTTGTAAACAATGTTGGTTGGAGCCTTCTCTGCATGTCTGATTATCCCCACAATAGTGACCTAGGTTACAAAAAAAGAGTCTGGTTTTCCTGAAAATCAAGGTGACTTTTATGTACCTTTAATATGATGAAATGACTCACAAATTCTTTGACATACCTGTGAAATCTCAACATTCCCAATTCTGAACACTTCATCAACCAGAGTGGCAGAAATCAGCTGAGATATGGTACAGGGTACAATGTGCTGAGCTCGGGCCCTCTGCAAGGAAAAACGTTTGCACAATTCAATTAAAAAAGTAATAACTACCACTCATTTAACACCTGCCATATGTCAAGCACTTCAAACATATTAGAACATTAAATTTTCAAAACAAGTCTTATTATCCTTGCTTCACAGAGCTGGAAACCAAGGCCATAGAGCTAAGAAATACCACACTTTTAGAGTTCAAACCCGGGTTTGTTTTAACTCCAAAGCTCCTGTGGAATAGGTAAGTTCGTGTTGCACTGAGAATTAACTGACGTGAGCAGCCCAGAATGGGGACAGACCCTTAAGAGAAAACCACAGCGTCAGGGTGAAGGCAGGTGGTGCTATAGTTCAGGCCCTGACGGGATGGGATAGTAGTGGGAAATGGTTTGAGAAATGGCCAGTGTAGACAGGACTTTGCAGTTGCTGTAGGTCTCTTGATAAACTATAACAAAAAGGTAGGAATATAGTTTCTTTAAGACAGATGTTTGACAATCAGATGGTGCTCCTGAAGAAAATGGGATAAGAGCTTGGCCACACTGGACATGTTAAAGGGAAGGATGAGGTGGGCGGAAGAGTGTTTAGTAAGGATACTCAAATCATATCCCAAAGCAGCCAGACAACAGTGTAAGTTCTTACTTTGCCTATCAGTGGCAAGAGGTACTCTGAATGACATAAGATGAAGCCTGTGGCCCTCCGTCTCACCTAGTGCTGTTCATATCACAAGGTGGTTCTGAGAACTGATAAATACATGGGACAGTATTGGCCTTCAACACATTCCTAACCTGAGGGAGGTACAAAGGTAAACAACAAACCGATCATGGTACACCATAGAATGAAATATGCTGTGTAGGATTTCAGAGACTGATTTTTTTTTTTGTTTGAGTAAGAGTCTCACTTCGTCAGTCTTCTAAATAGCTGGAACTATAGGCGTGTGCCACTACGCCTAGCTAGTTTTTTTTTTTTGAGTTGGAGTTTCTGTCTCCTAGGCTTGAGTGCAGTGGCACACTCACAGCCACTCCAGTGTTGACCTGGTGGGCTCAGGTGATCCTTCCGCCTCAGCCTTCCAAGAAGCCGGACCTACAGGCGGGTGCTACCATGCCTGGCTAATTTTTGATTTATTGTAGAGATGAGGTCTCATCAAGTTGCCCGGGCTGGTCTTAAACCCACAGGCTCAGGTAGTCCACTCATCTTGGCCTCCCAAAGTGCTGGGATTACAGGTTGAGCCACTGAATCTGGCCTTTTTTTTTTTGACTTATTATAGAGACGAGTTGCCCAGGCTGGGCTTGAACCCCTGGACTCAGGCAATCCTCTCTCCTTGGCCCCCCAAAGTGCTAGGATTACAGGTGTGAGCCACCGCATCCAGGTTCATTTCACAAACATTTAGGAACACAGGGAGCCTTTGAGCTAAACTCTGAAGCACAAGAATTCAACAGTGAAAAAACAGCAAGTAACAAGCTAGGGGCAAATACGTCCTCCCACGGTCTCTCAGAGGGAATATCTACAAGGCAGAAAAAGCAGAGCAGATGAGAATTCTTCCTGTCAGAAATCACAGGAAGTGACCTATACCTATTCTACATGTAAAAACATACCACAGGTAGCTCTTGGCCTTCATGGATTTATCAGCTGCAACTCAGGTCTGAAGATCCATGACACTGACAATACTTCCTTTTGCAGAAGCATAATCCTGAATGGTGAATATTGCCAGGACAGTATAAAGTAAGCTTGGCCAAACACTGGCACACATGCCACCAAAATAGCAGAGCTTTGGGGTTTAAAGTGCAGTTCTGCCCTCAGGAGTATTTCTCTACTCATCTGTATCTCAGTTTCCTCATCTGCAAAACTAGGATTGATAAAATTACAAAAACCACAGGGCAAAGTATTTAGACTACATGGCACATAGCAAGCACTCAGTAATAAATGTTAGCAATTATTGTTAGCTTTTGCTCCTCATTCTTTATATCTTTAATAGCTTTTTTTTTTGAGTTGGAGTCTTACTCTGTTACCCAGGCTGGAGTGCAGTAGAATGCTCACCGACACTGTAGCCTTGACCTGCTGGGCTCAGGTGATCCTTCCTCCTCAGCCTTCCAGATAGCTGGAACTACAGGAGTGCACCACCATGCCCGGCTAACTTTTTGATTTATTGTAGAGACGAGTTCTCACCAAGTTGCCCAGGCTGGTCTCGCACTCCTGAGCTTAGGCAATCAGTCCTCTTGCCTCGGCCTCCCAAAGTGCTGGGATTACAGGCGTGAGCCACTGCGCCTGGCTTGCAAGCTTTTAATAAGGATGTGAAGGGAGCAACTATGTTTTCAATTTTACTTTAAAATATTTTATAGGTGAAGTTATATGATATAATAACCTTCATAGATTTAGTATTTGCAGAGGTCTCAGAATTTACTATGTTTTCTGTTTTTACCTATCAAACTGAGATTTTCAGTGTATCTTCAGTATAAGAACCAGTAAGGAAAAGGCAGCAAGAATATGGGCCTTGGAGCCAGACAGTTTCTATAGACTCGTACTCAAATCCCAGCTCCACAGCCCTGGGCATGTGATACCTTTTCTTTTCTTTTCCTTTTTTTTTTTGAGTTGGAGTCTCACTCTGTCGCCCAGGCTGGAGTGCAGTGGCACACTCACGGCCACCACAGAGTCAAACTACTGGGCTCAGGCAATCTGTCCACCTCAGCCTTCCAAGTAGTCAGAACTACAGGTGCATGCTACCACGCCAGGCTAATTTTTGATCTATTGTAGAGATGAGTTCTCACCAAGTTGCCCGGGCTGGTCTCAAACCCGTGAGATCAGGTAATTCACTTACCTTGGTCTCCCAAAGTGCTGGGATCATAGGCTGAGCCACCGAGTCTGGCCAACATGACATATTTTCTAAAAAATAAGGACATCATGGCCTAGTTTGGTGGCTCAGTCTGTAATCCCAGCACTTTGGGAGGCCGAGGCAAGTGGATTGCCTGCATTGCCTGCACCTGCAGGTTCGAGACCAGCCCGGGCAACTTAGCAAGACCTCGTCTCTATAAAAAATCAAAAATTAGCCGGAGCCCAGTAGATCTACTCTGGAATGGCCATGAGTGTGCCACTGTACTACAGCCTGGGCAACAGTGTTAGAATCCAACTAAAAAAAAAAAAAAAAATTAAGGACATCTACCTTTTAAGTTGTAGATGAAACACTAATGTATAAAGTGCTAATGCCAATCTCTGCATATAGTAGACATTCAATAAATATTACTCCTCAGATTAAAAAAAAAAAGTCACAAATAGGTAATGACTGAGATGTTAACAATACCTTCAAATCCATCTCAAATCAGATATTTTTTGTTTCTTATTGAGCATATATTTTGTGCCAGGAAATGATAAGGAATTCCTGATTTGTTCCAAAGAGGTTCACAGAATGTGCACTTGTATGTTTAACTTAAAAAAAAACTATTTTCAGGCTAGCTTAAAAATACTATTTTCATAGTTGACTATGAACCATAGACTACTCTGACAGTACTATATGAAACCACCATTTTTACAGATTAAAAATGGTAAGCATTTGAAATTTCACATGGTCCAAACAGATATAACAAATTTATAATAAATAGGAAACGTGTTAGATAGGGTGTTAATCTAATTACTTAAAAGACTTAGAAAAGACTAGATTTAAAAACAGAAATACCAAGTTTGAGTCTCCAGGTTATGATCATCATCCTTCTCTGAAAAGCAGTCTTACTACACAGCCCAGGTTAGAAATTCTGAAATAAATTTTTTGTTTTTAAATTTAGAGTCTCTGTCGTCCAGGCTGAAGTGCCATAGCATGCTCATGGTCACTGCAGCTTCGACCTGCTGGGCTCAAAAGGTCCTTCCACCTCAGCCTTCCAAGTAGCTGGAACCACAGGTGTGTGCCACCATGCCCGGCTAATTTTTTGATTTATTGAAGAGACAAGGTCTTGCCAAGTTGGCCAGGCTGGTCTCAAACCCCTGGACTCAGGCAATTCTCTTGCCTCTACCTCCCAAAGTGCTGGGATTACAGGTGTGAGCCACTGTACCTGGCCCAGATAAAAATTCTAATAACCCAAATGGAGAAAAACCATTATGCCTGGAGAGAAAAGAGAAAAGAACCAATAATCAATTTTCTGTTTTCTCCTTCACAATCTCAAGAAAGACAAAGTTAGAGAACTGAAGTCCCCTCTGATCTTCCAGGAAAAAGTAAAGCATGTTAGAGAAAAGCAGGTGCTCATCAGGTTTTGGGTTTGTTTGGCCTGGTGTGTACACTGTCTCATTTCAGTTACCTACTGGCTATATAAACTGGGGCGGTTCCTTAATACACGCAAGTCTCTGCTGTATGCTGGAGTAAACAATACATGTCTTCCAGGATTTTTTTACTTTTTATTTTCTTTGAGTTAGTCTCACTCTGTTGCCCAGGCTGGAGTACAGTGGCATGGATCACAGCCACCACAGCCTCGACCTGTTGTGCTCAGGTGATCCTTCGGCCTCAGTCTTCCAAGTAGCTGTAGCCAGAGATATGCACTCTTTTTTTTTTTTTTTAAACTAATTGTAGAGACGAGGTCTCACCAAGTTGTCCAGACTGGTCTCGAACCCCCCAGACTCAGGCAATCCTCTCACCTCCGCCTCCCAAAGTGCTGAGATTACAGGCTAAGCCACTGTGCCGGCTCCTTCCAGGATATTATTTAATAATTCAGATGAAAAATATATAGCAATGTCCAATTATATGGAAACTATCAATGAATTTTTTCCCACCAACACACATCTGTGAAGTTTTAGGTAAAAGCTTATCAATCTGTATACAAAGCATACAACCTGCTCATACCGAACCTTAACATGTAACTCCTAAAGAGAAGCCAGACTAACCCTGTATTTATAAGATGAAATCAACAGCAGTTGTTAAAGGCAAACTCCCCTCTGAGTGACTAGAGGGCATTTCGACAGCTTTCTACAGATCCTGTCCCGCATGTTACTCAACTTATCAATTTTCTGAACCACCCGGTGATATGAGCCCCCAGTTTTCAAATCCACGAACAGTATTAGCATCTGCGCTGCCTCCTACGCCTCCTAGAGATCCGCAGGTTCCCTGAGACCTCCCCGCTCCACTCGCTTTCCCGACTTCCCAATCTCCCTCAGCAAACGCCTCCACTCGCACGTTACCGTATTTATCAATTCTCAGAACCACCCTGTGATATGAGCAGCACTAGCACCATTATCAGATGAGAAAGACGGAGGGCCACAGGCTTCAAGAAGTGCCACTGGTCCGGCGCGGTGGCTCAAGCCTGTAATCCCAGCACTTTGGGAGGCCGAGGTGAGAAGACTGCCTGAGACCAGGGGCTCGAGACCAGCCTGGACAACTTGACGATACCTCACCTTTACGATAAATCAAAAAATTAGCCGGGCGCGGTGGCGCTCGCCTGTATTTCCAGCTACTTGGAAGGCTGAGGCGGAAGGATCACTTGAGGCCAGCAGGTCGAGGCTGCGGTGGCTATGAGCGCGCCACTCACTGCACTCCAGCCTGGGCGACAGAGTGAGGCTCCGACTCAAAACAAAACAAAGCAAAACTGACAGCACTTAACCATACGGGACGCCCATAACGATCGGCCATCACCGCATCAGCGTTGGTTAACGCCCTTCCTCTGCCGCACACATTTTCTCTCACACGCGAGTGAGGGGCTTCGGGACAGGATAAAACAAAACCAAACTCTTCCAACCTACCGACTTCTTTTCGGCCTGGGACGCGGTGGGCGACCCAAAGCCCCCCGGGGACTGTGTGTAGCCGCCGGCTCCCCCGTAGGAGGAGCCGCCGTAGTTTTCAAATCCACCTGGTTGAGAACAACAACAGTATTAGCATCTGCGCTACCTCCTAAGCCTCCGAGAGATCCGCGGGTTCCCTGAGACCCCCCCGCTCCACACAATCCCCCGGCTCCCCAATCTATCCCGCCGCCTTTCCCCGACCTCCGAACGCCCCCACCTGCGGCTCCTTCCCCTCCCCTCCCCCTCGCGCTCCCCGCACGCCTATCCGACCCGAGGCTCGCCCTCTGGCTGAGGTTTCCTGCGATTCTTTTCCCCCTCCGCCCCCCACCGCATCATTACTATTCCACATCATGGTCACGGTTCCCTCCGGAGCGACGCCCAGAAGTTTCAGATCTGGCGGGCTCGCAGAACGCCTCAGCGGCTGCTGTTGCAGCGCTGTGTCTACTTTTTTCTGGCGCCACAAACTCCTTCCCGCGAAGGACCGAGCCAGTCAGCACCCAAGGCGCTTCTCGCTTCAGCTAATCAACGCTCACGAATCCTATGCTTCTTCCGGTCTTCGCCGGCCGTGCTCCCGGAAACGCACCCTAGGCTCCAAGTGGAGCCGGTCGCCCTTGTGGCCATCTTTATTAAGGGCAAACCCCTCCGCGCAAGTAGAAACAAGGAGCTGCGAGATCCGACAGGGCAGTAGCGCAAGAAAACAACCAATCAGAACAAGACTTCTGCATCTCAGGACGTGTAATCCCACCCTCTCAGCCCGTGAACGGCCCTCACGTCACTTCCTTTGCTCGGCGTCCTTCTGCTCCCGCCAAACTATCACCAATCAGACGACGCACTGATCACTGTCGTCGAGTTTCGGCTTTGGTGCACCCCGCCGCCTGTCGCGTGGCATTTGCGCACCCCAGAGGCTCGCAGTACCAGCCTCGCAGCATCTCGTGGAGTTGCTTGTTCTTTTCCACAAGGAGCCTGATTCTCTGGGCAAAATGCCACCCTCTGGTCCTGAATCTACCCAGTGAGGCTCTAACAAACCTACACCGTCTTACCTACGACCGACCACCTTCTGAAGGGTCTGAGAGTGGCAGCACCTCCACCTGCCCCCACCCCCAGGTTCCGCATCCCAGTTTTGCAGCTGTTCTTCTAATCCTTCACATAACGTGCTTGTCTGTGTCCCTCCCATAGGAGTGGGACGCGTCTCACCTCCTTGCTCTGAATACTACCAAACTGTTAGAATTGTTTGTTCATTGATTTAAAAAAACAAAATTTTGCAGGGTGTGGTGCCTCATGCCTGTCCCAACAACTCTGTCCAAGGAGGCAGGAGGACTTTCTGACGCTTGAGCCTAGGAGTCTGAGGCTTCAGGGACCTATGACTGTACCATTGCACTCCAGCTTGGCTGAGCCAGACTCTAAAAAAATAATAATTATTATAAAATGTATTGGCCCGGTGCAGTGGCTCACACCTATAATCCCAGCACTTTGGGAAGCAGAGGCAAGAGGATTGCCTGAATCCAGGGGTTCGAGACAGCCTGGGCAACTTGGTGAGACCACATCTCTACAATTAATTTAAAAAAAAAAACAAAAAACAGGAGCCCGGCATGGTGGCCCACGTCTGTGGCTCCAGCTGCTTGGAAGGCTGAGGCAGAAGGATCACCTGAGCACAGCAGGTCGAGGCTGTGGTGGCCGTGATCCATGCCACTGCACTCCAGCCTGGGTGACAATGAGAGTGAAACTCAAAAATAAATAAATAAATAAAATGTATTGATGCCTCCTTCGTTGCAGGCCCTGTGCTGGCCAATGGGAGTCAATGGCAAATAAGACAGATATAGCCCTTGGGCTCCTGGACTGCTTTGTTTTCTTTTTCTTTCTTTTCTTTTCTTTTTTTTTTGAGTCGGAGTCAAAAGGCTGGGGTGCAGTGGCACACTCATGGTCAGTGGCACGCTCACTCAGCTGGGCTCAGGCGATCCTTCTGCCTCAGCCATTCAAGTATCTGGAACCACAGATGTGCGCCACCATGCCCTGCTAATTTTTAAAAATTTATTGTAGAGAGTCCAATCCCTGGACTCAGGCAGTCCTTTCGCTTCCACCACACAAAATGCTAGGATTACAGGCGTGAAGCCACCGAGTCCGGCCTATTTTCTTTTTCTAAAACTGTAGCCACCACCAAACATTTTACATTTGTTAACTCAATCTTGTGAGATATGCAGGTACTTTTATTGTCCCCACTTTACAGATTAAGCACTTGAGGCACAGAAGAGGCTAAGTTGTTGGAGTCTGCATTCTAACCTAGGAAATCTGATTCCATTGACTGGTGTTGTTACTATACCTTTTAGCATGTAGTAGAACTGGTCACAAACTCAAATGTCAGACAAGAAAACAGTAAATGTAGTGGTTTGGATAATGGAGAGGAATTTTTTTCTTTTTTTCTCCAAAGTAAGAAAAAGATACAACACAAGCGTAATGATAAATAGTAACTGATGTAAGGAATGTGGGCCCATGTTGCTTGGTTATCTTTGTTTTTTAGCAGATGCCATAAACCGTGATTTTTATGTGAATAGTGCGGATTTTTTTTTTTTTTTGAGTTGGAGTCTCACTCTGTCACCCAGACTGGAGTGCAATGGCACACTCCTGGCCACCTCAGCCTCGACCTGCTGGACTCCGGCGATCCTTCTGCCTCAGCCTTCCAAGTAGCTGGAACTACAGGTGTGTGCTACCATGCCTGGCTAATTTTTGATTTATTGTAGAGACGAGGTCTCACCAAGTTGCCTGGGTGGGTCTCGATCCCACAGGCTCAGGCAATCCACTCATCTCGGCCTCCTAAAGTGCTGGGATTATAGGCTGAGTCACCGAGTCCGGCATATTTCTGAATTTTAAGTGTTTCCAAACAAAAGATATCTGCAGACTACATGTTGCTTGTATGCCATATGTTTCCTCTGTAAATTCTATAATTCTGAAAGCCTCCAAATCACTGAGAAATGAGATACAGCCAAAGACAAGAGTTTGCAGCATACCAAGATGGTATTATTATATTAAGCCTAAGGTGACTGAAACATATATAGTCTGACAAGTAAGAGCATATTTATGACATGTAGGATAAAATGCTTAAAATTAAGACTGTTCTGTGAAGTTTTAAAAAGTACCCCGGGAAGATGTGTGCCCAGGAGGACAGATAGTAAGAGAAACACATACAAAGGGGTGATGGTGTCTAATCTGGATGTCATCTAAGAACTATGGACTTTTTCCCATGACCATGGGGAGCCACAGAAGGTTTGGAGCAGGAGAATTACACAATAACTTCCAGGTTGAGTGAGGCAGAAGGAGGGAGTATGGAGAGGCCAGGGACTGCCTGAGAGCGTAGGTAAGGAAATCTGTTAGGAGCCTGGATTAACAGACCAAGGGAGCAATGATGTGGGCCTATACCCTGGCAGAGGCCATGGAAAGAAAGGGACAGAGAAAGCAGAAGTCATAGGAAATGGGAAGCTTTCTTTAAGTCATTATTTTTGTATTCATCCAGTCAGTCTTATTTACTTCACTACACATTTATTTGACAAATATATATTTAGTGCAACGAACTGTGCTAACCCTGAACTGACTCTAGTTTTGAATCTGGGTGAAATTCAGAAATAGATGAGGAGAAACAGAAGAGGAACCCAGGAACATAAGTGGACTTCTTCAGTTACGATTTGGCCAGGCTGAGTTTGTTAGTTGTGGCCACCTTCAACATTTCTCTTTGAGACCTTTAAAAGGTAATTTCTTTCTGAGATCTCGCTGAGGTTGTTACCATCTCAAGAAACCCAGCTTAGAGAAGACACAAATATGTGGTATAATCTGAGGCCTCCCAGTTTTTGTCATTAGACATTTATTCTTTTGGCTCAGTCATGGCTGTTGCAAAGAGGAAAATTCAAGTAATTCTTCTATGATGTTTCACTCTGTTACTCCAAATCCTTCAGTGGCCTTAGAATGGCATCCAAACTGGGCACCATCACAGAATTTTACATTTATCTGCATGACCCTAAGGTCTGTTTCTCTTACTAAACCATAAACTACTTTTGTTTATCATTGTGTCATCAGCACCTACCATAGTGCTTGGCACATAGAGGCTGCTTGATAAATATCTGTTGAATGAATGAATGCAAAAGAGCAATGTGTCTTTGTTTTCAGGTGCCTGGGCTAGATGTCAGCATTCACAGATTCTGTTGTGGCCCTATTCCTGACCTTCTTGGACTAAGCCCTCTGTGGACTTGAGCCCCAGGTCAACCTCAGCTGCAGCCTGGCTTCCCAACAGCTCTGAGGCTGGTGATGGGCAAAGGTCATCAACATCTGAGGGCTGGCCCTCCCCACAAGGCTTTGCTACCAAGATGTTTGCTTTACATGCATGTAAACTAAAAATATAAATTTAAGTCCTCCATTGACTGGACTGACCCCCTCTCGGTCAAGGGCGACCCCTCAAAACCTTAAGAATTCTCAGCCACAACAGAAAAGGAGGTTGGCCACACCTTGTCACACCACCCCCCGTTTTGGAGCTTAGGCACAACTGACTGGCACTAATGTTAAAGTAGAGATATAAAACTAACAAAACAGACTCTATGAGTAAGATACCAAATTACAAATGGGACCTAAGGCCATGCCAGAAAAGACTTTAGTCACACACCCTTGTAAGTCACTCTGACCCAGTATACCCGTTAATAGAATTCTTTATATTTAACATTCCTTTCTGCTGACTCCAAGTTTTTAGACAAAACTTTACTTCTTTAATCAATTGCAAATTAATGAATCTCTGGCTGATTGAGGTGGCTTCCACCTGTAATCACAGCACTTTGGGAGGCCAAGAGGAGAGGATCACTTGAGGCCAGGAGTTTGAGACCACCCTAGGGCAGCATAGAGAGACCTTGCCTCTACAAAAAAATAAAAAATAAAAAATTAGTGGGCATGGTGGCACATGCCTGTAGCCCCAGCTAACTCAGGAGACTGAGGTGAGAGGATCACTTGAGCCCAGGAGTTCCAGGCTGCAGTGAGCTGCAGTTGTCCCACTGCTTTTCAGCCTCGGCAACACAGCAAGACACTGTCTCTAAAAATAAGGGGGCAGGGGGGTGGGGGAGAGAAAGGCTCTCTGAATTCACCTATAGCCTGTTAAAAGGACATGAGATGGAACTGATATACCTAGCGAGTAGCCATTTTAACACTGCCTAGTTTTGTCATGTTTTTCTAGCAGTTCACTTTAATTTACCCTCTCATCACTCGCCCGGGCTCGGCCCGGTTTTCAGAGATAGATATTGATAATTAATTGCTTTACGGCTCCCTCCCCAGCTTGTTTTTTTTTTTTCCTTTTTTTTTGGGTTGGAGTCTCACTCTGCCACCCAGACTGGAGTGCAGTGGTCGCTCCGGGCCACCGCAGCCTCAACCTGCTGGGCTCCGGTGATCCTTCCACCTCAGCCTTCCAAGCTTGTTTTGTAAACAAGTCAACCTGATCAGCCCTTCATGACTTTCATGAACAGACCCCATCAACATGGCAACAGTCATGTGACTAGCCCACCCATCTGCCTCCAGTCCATCACCTGATGTCAGTACCTGTACTTACCTGTCCCCTTCATGAAGATGTGGACAAGACTACCACCCAGTCACCTTAACGACCTGTCCCCCATCAAAAGGCAGGCTTTATTTTTTATTTTATTTTATTTTTGAGTTGGAGTCTTACTCTCTTGCCCAGACTGAAGTGCAGTGGCACGCTCACCATCACCACAGCCTCTACCTGATAGGCTCAGGTGATCCTTCTGCCTCAGCCTTCCAAGTAGCTGAAACTACAGGCACGTGCCACTATACCCAGCTAATTTTTTGATTTATTGTAGAGATGAGGTCTCACCAAGTTGCCCAGGCTGGTCTCAAACCCCTGGGCTCAGGCAGTCCTCTCACCTTGGCCGCCCAAAGTGCTGGGATTATAGGTGTGAGCCACGTGCCCACACCTAGGCAGGTTTTAAAAGTTCAACCTAGCCGGGCTCGGTGGCTCAGCCTGTAATCCCACGCCTTGGGAGGCTGAGGTAAGTGGATTGCCTGAGCCCACAGGCTCGAGACCCGCTTGGGTAACTTGGCGAGACCTCATCCCTACAATACATCAAAAAAATTAGCCGGGCGTGGTAGTGCGCGCCTGTAGTTCCAGCTACTTGGAAGGCTGAGGTGGAAGGATCGC
>CAUYQG010209522.1:0-10676 GCA_963574415.1 Tarsius wallacei
AAGGGAACACTTCTACACTGTTGGTGGGAGTGTAAACTAGTACAGCCTCTGTGCAAATCAGTGTGGCGATTCCTAAAAGTTCTAAAAATTGACCTTCCATATGACCCTGTAATCCCTCTACTGGGAATATACCCTAAAGAACTCAAATCACTCTATAAAAAAGATACCTGCGCACGTATGTTTATCGCAGCATTGTTCACAATAGCAAGAACCTGGAAGCAACCATGCTGTCCATCAAAAGAGGACTGGATTAAAAAAATATGGTACATATACACAATGGAATACTATGCCGCCATAAGAAAGAACAAAATCATGAATTTCGCAGCAACCTGGAAGGAACTAGAGTCTATAATACTCAGTGACCTCTCACAGAAACAAAGAACTGAGTATCACATGTTCTCACTCATATAGTAGACCTTGACCATCCAACGTATTCCCATAAGAAAATGACTGACAGTGGTGGGAAACTATGGGGGGGGGGCGGGAGATGGGATTAATGGTAGCAAATATCTGTCTGGGGATGGGGAGACACCTCTCATCAACAAGGATGCCTGAATGAAGCATATTTGTATACCTAACCCTTAACTGTACCCCACAATATCATAATTAAAAAATTGAATAAAAAATTAAAAAATAAAAATAAATAAAATGTAATAAAAATAAAAATTCCTGAACTGTGGTACTTCTTGGTCAAACATTATATATGTTTACTTTTGTAGTTATTATAAAATTGTCATCAATAGAGGTTTATACTTCAATTTGTGAGTAATATTTTCTCGTTCATTCATTAAAATATCATTATCAAGCCATTTGTTGCTTATTTTAAAATAGAATAAGGGCTGGCATCTCAAAATAGTTTTAAGTTGAATTTTTTTAACCAGTAGTTCAGCATTATACTAGATAGATAGATGGAAATGTATAATATATGATAGACATATATATTACACTTAAGCATGTGTATGTTTATATTTATAATGCATATTCAAGAGTAATTTACATTTGCTTTTCTCAATTCATACTGCCCTCCTTTTACTATACTTTAAAAATATTGATTTTTCGGCCGGGTTTGGTGGCTCAGCCTGTAATCCTAGGACTTTGGGAGACCTAGGCAAATGGATTGCCTGAGCCCGCGGGTTCGAGACCCACCTGGGCAAGTTGGCGAGACTTTGTCTCTACAATAAAGCAAAAACTAGCCAGGCATGGTAGCGCGCCTGTAGTTCTGGCTACTTGGAAGACTGAGGCAGAAGGATTGCCGGGAGCCTAGCGGGTCGAGGCTGCGGTGGCTGGGAGCATGACACTGCCCTCCAGCCAGGGCGACGGAGTGAGACTCCAGCTCAAAAAAAAAAAAAAAAATTGACTTTTCAGGAACTCCTTAAAATTAAGAAAATAAATGTTATGTGAGATGTGAGTTTTATTTTCTTAAATCAAATGATCATTTGTCTTTATTTTTTATGTATTAAGATATATCATTTTAGTGTCATTGTAGAAGTGTTTCCAATGTATACCTTTGATATACTGATTCTTCACTCATATAGGCCCTAAGTAAATGATCTCACAAAGTGAGAGAGTAGAGACCATTCGGTGGTAGTGACTGGGAAGGGTGTTTGCAGGCAGGGCATGAAAAGAGGTTGGTTAATGGGTACAATCTACAGTTAGATAAAATAAGTTGTAACGTTCAAAGCAGAGCAGGGCAATAACAACAGTTGTTGTTAACAACACCACCACTTATTACACCAAGTTTTTCCAAATATTATGATGATTTGTGTTAGTTCACTTAAGGTAACACTTTGAGACATCAAACAAGTCACCAGCTTTAATAAATTCATATTGAAAGAAACATGTTTCACTGTGCAATTTGATCCATAAGATTATATGAATGTACTCACATATAACATATTTTTATGCTAACTTCATAGATGTTTTCTAGTTCTCTAAGTCTGGTCTGTATAAAAGTTTGACAGATCAAGAAGTTATTCATATTCTTTAGACATAGAAAAAATAACACATTTTATATTTCAAAGTAGCTAAACGAGAGGACTTGAAACATTATGGGTGCTAGACAAGCTTAGAAATCAACTTGGTCATTGTACATTCAATGCGTGTAACAAAACATCATATGGACCTAATAAATATGTGCAAATATTATGTATCAATAAGACACGTGGCATGAAAATAAATTCTTCCAGTGTGTTTACTCTAAATATTATAGCTTTATTCTACTTTTAGATATTCAATGTGCCCGGAATAATTCTAATGTTAGTTGATACATAAAGATCTGATTGCATTTTTTACAGCAGATACTTAGAATTTGCAATTTCATTTTTAAAATGCTATTTGTTTGTGATGCTGATTTGAAAAGTCTGCTTAACATACATATGATTCTCATTCATAATTGAAGTAATTGCTATTCTCTCTATTTTGTTTCACTAATGTTATACTGTCTCAATTGTTGCAGCATTTTAATAACTTTTAACTTTTACTTGGCTTGTTCTCCATCATTATACTCTCCTTCTGGTTATTATAAATTACTTGTTTTTCTTTTTCCTTTTTTTTTTCAGGAATCAATAAGAGTTTATTTTTGAGGAAAGGAAATTGATCATCACAGACAATGAAATGTTTCAAGCATCATAAAATGTACTGAGTTCCAGAAACCAGGCAATTTTGTGTCAACAGTAGAAAATTGTGCTAACGCACAGAAAACAATTATATTCTGAGAATTTGCAAATATGAAATTCAGTCATTATAATTACAAATTGTATTTTAATATTTTATTAGTGTATTTATTGGCATTCTTTTCTGTGGCATAAAATGAACATCGTTTAGTTTCTCATGTAAATATATATGTAATTAAATGTATTATGTAATTTAATTACTTTATGCAATGTATTTTGGAACATTTAATTACTATTAACATACTTATAGGCATTGATGAAATGTTTCCCACACTTTAATAAAATTAACACTATAACATTTTCTTGCATCTCCTTTGGTTGAGGTATTTTCTCTGAGATATAATTGTGCATTATATTGGTTTCATGATACAAATCATTTCTATATACATGGTATCAATCAACTATTTACATTGTATATATGTGAATGTCATTTAATGTTAAAAACAAATTGCTCTATTACCACACTGGACAAAGAATGGCCTAGTCACATGAATCCTAGATGACTCACATGATGCTTTTACATAGGTGACATAACTAGCTAACGCCATTATCAACACAGAATCTAACAATATTTTGCCCAAAGTTGATTTCCTTAGCTTCTATATTTTGGTAACATAAACTTATAATATCCTTAATTTAACTTTCTTCTGTTAAAAGGAATGAAGTGAAGTAAATTAATGGAATCAACTGATTAATTTGTGAAAGTAATTTTCGAGACATTTCACATTACTGTACTTTTCTCAATTTTTAATTATCATAGAAATAGTAATTTCTATTTAAGTTTTCAGTATAACTGCAGATATTTGCCTTTGGTATGGGGCTTAACAGCATATGTCTACTTTCCTGTTGCCAATCTTCTTTTCTGAGGAATTCATCTTTTGTACAACTGGAATATGCTCATCATCTCAACTCATCGACTTCATAACACAGGAGATTGATGAGACTAAACTCTGGACATTCCACTGTTTCAGCCTCTGGCCAAAATGAACATTCATATTAAACATGTGATCTTTCTGGCCTTTTAAGTCACAATCTTTAGGAAGGATGCTAAATGTGGTAATAGAAGAATTTGTTTTTAACATTAAATGACATTCACATATATACAATGTATATAGTTGATTGATATCATGTATGTAAAAATGATTAGTATCACAGAACCAAGATAATGCACAATTAGCATCCTTCCTAAACATGTTTTGAATGGGTTTGCTAAGATGATAAATTACAAAAATGATGTTGTGAGAGTGAGTGATACTTGATCTGTGAACCAGAGTCTTTTTGATGTTGTGGAGAGAGAAATATTTTCTTTTGTTTAAATTCCTAGACTGAACTATGTCAGAAGCCAGTCTTCTTCTAAAATATCCAGGTAGGGTAGGCTCATGCATTTCCTTCCCATTGTAACTTAAAATAGTCTAGTTTGAACTTTTGTGCCTTATATCCAAAAGTGTTGTGACTAGTCTAGAAAATGATATCTGCAAATAGGGCATTGTACATGACAAATAAATAAGTTGGAAGTTGATGATCATGTGGTAGGAAAGCACTTGATCAATATGTGCATTTTGTATCTTGTATGTTCTATGCTCCAACAGAAGTTCAAATATTCTTAAAATGTAAATGATAAAATGTTAAAATATTAGAGTTTGTTGTTCTTTCTTGACACTTTCTATAAGATTCTACAAATTAGAAAAATTCACAAATATTATGATAAGCAGCATCGCTACAAACAGTATCACTTTTAGAGTAATCTGGCCCAATGGAAATCACGCAGGCAAGAGGTGACAGCCTGCAAAGATATACATATATATTAACTCAAGAAATATCATAATTTTAAAATTAAAGTTTAAAACTGTGAAGTGTAAGATATGACAATTTAGGAGAAAATGTTCATTAAGAGATGTTTGGTGTGGACTAACATCTCTTAAATAAAGGACAAAAAAAGTGATAAATCGGACTTTAACATATTAAAAACAGTTACTATTTGAAAACTAACTTTAAGAAAACAAATAGGCAAACTAAAAACTGGAAGAAAATGTATGCAATGTCTTTATCTAACAAAGCATTTGTACCTGGAGTATATAAGAAGTCAACTCACTGAAATGAACAATCTAATAAAAAACTGCAGAAAGCTTAGAACAGACACTTTTGAAGGAACACATACAAATGTTAGAATATATACATAAAATGTTTCTTACCGCCGGGCGTAGTGGCTCAGCCTGTAATCCCAGCACTTTGGAAGACTAAGGCGAGAGGATTGCCTGAGCCCGGGGATTCGAGACCAGCCTAGGCAACTTGGTGAGACCTTGTCTCTACAATAAATCACGTAAAACTAGCTGAGCAAGGTGACCTGCGTCTGTTCCAGCTGCTTGGAAAGCCAAGGCTAAAGGATTGCCTATGTCCAGCAGGTGGAGGCTGCGATGGTCATGAGTGTGCCACTGCACTCCAGTCTGGGTGACAAGAGTGAGACTCCAACTCAAAAAAAAAAAAAAAAGCTTCCTATATTATTAGTCATCAACACAATTAAAATTAAAATTACAAGATTCCATGACACATCCATTTGAAAGGCTGAGATCTCAAAGACGGACAATACTTGTTGAAGTTGGTGAACAACTAGAACTTGATTGTTGAGAAAGTAAAATACAAAGCCATGTAGGAAAACAGGGCTGTTTCTATTAAACATGTGCACCCACCTGACTGAGCAATTTTACAACTAGGATTTTTCCCAGTGCCCCCTAAATGAAAACTCACATGCGTATCAATACATGTACATGGATGTCCACAACAGTTTCACTTATGATAACCTCAAGTAGAAAATAGTGCAAATGCTCATGAGTAGTGGGATGGATAAAGATATTGGGAGGTTATCAACAAAATGAAGTATTAATTGGATAAAGATGATCTCCTAATGTACACAGTAACCTAGGTAAGTCTCAATAGTATAGACTGAATGGCAAAAAAAAAAAGATGCAAAACAGCACACAACAAATGCCTCCATTTTTATTAAATTTTAGAATTGGAAATGAATCTTTAGCGACTGAAAGCAGAGCAGACGTTGCCTGGTTACATAATTGGAGAGAAATAACTGCGAAGAGCCTGGAGGGAAGTTTCTGAAGCCATGAAAACGTTCAAATTTGTATTGGCTGTCAATTATACTGAAGTATTTATCTGTCAAATTTCATCAGACTGTATGCTAATAATGGGTGCACTACATTTTGTGCAAATTCACTGTAAATTAGCCTTTATAAGTTCTAAAGTTTCATCTAATATCTATAAATTAATTTCAGTATTTTGTATGTCAGTGGACAGAGATTATAAATACCCTTTGCCTGACTTATGATTGTACTAAAATACATAAAGTGCGGTGCTCAGATGTCTGCAGGTGCATGTAGGCTTATTATACTGGCTTGTGGTGTCTGCTGAATCCCAGCTGTGCTTCATTGGAAGATCCATGAGGTAGCTGGATAAAGCAGTTAATTATCTAATAATCAGTTAAGAAAACTTCATATTCAGTTTATATTTTGCTATAGTTGATTTATTTGAAAGATTTAAGTTATTGATCTGTTTCTATCTTGTATTTAATAACAAAAGTCACAAAGTACACTGCCAAATTGCTAAGTGCCCTTTCAAAAGTAACAGGTTTATATTATTTCAATATACATATCAGAAAAAGGGGAAATCAATATTTTTTTACTTCTAAATAATATTTTTAAAAAATTAATCAAGCTAAAATGAATTTAAAGTTTATTTTTCAATCAATATAGAAGAATCTGTTTGTGGTGATAAGACCAGGACAACCCTTGCTATTTGACTCAAGGCAGCAGAAGTCACAGGTTGAAGTGTAATCAGAGTTATCTTCCTCCCTTTCTCTCTTTTTTTTATTGACTTGAATACAGCTTCAATCAATAGTCTTGAAGCTCCAGATTATCTATCAAACTGAAAAAACCTGTCTTAGGTAGCTAGATTCTCTAATCAAATATTGACAGATAAGATTTTCTGGGTGATAAAAAAGATTTAAAACCTAGAGTGACATTCTTTGATGAGAATCATGGAATATCTATTCAAGTCAAGATGAAACATGTATTATGTAGCATATATTTAGCTTTCAAGTATTGCCATTTCTTAATAATATACCTATAAACTATTACTACTGCTTTTATTATTGTATATTTAAAAGTTTTTCCTCTTTGCATAATTAAGATATTTGATCTATATCTGTAATATAATCTAAGCCCAAAATATATAATCAGAAATATTCAATTTGCAGAAATAATATTTAATCAGAGTTTTAACACAGGAAAATCATTATTAGTCAAGTATTTATAAAGCTTATTATCTTATTTCAGGTCTTGTGCTGTCACTCTCTGGAATCTTTAGTTACTTCAACAATTAGGTAGCTAAATATATACTTTCTAATAAGAGAAACAGAGAAAGTTGTTTATTTTGAAAATAGTTAGTATGTAAATACACTGTACCCAGTTTTGCATGGCATTTTGGTACATTTCTAGAATGTCCTTGTGCTTCTTGAATTGATGAGGAAGTATCAGAGGATGGAGTGTAACCACCGTGGATAGGGATTAAATAGGAAAATGATTTTTATACCCAGGGGTATAAATTCATGTAAGATTTTAGCGCAGTCATTTTTCTCTAAAATATTGCCTCTGGTCTGCCATGAGAGGAGCAGAATCACATTGTACTCATTGTTCAACAGTGAAAAATTAATAAATTATTGAGATGTGTAATACATTGTGTGAAAGAAGGCAATAAAGCATCAGTCTATGAATCACCCTCGGTCATAAGTCTGAATCCTTGGAAGATGAAAACTTGGAGTCAGGCCTAGACATAAATCAAATTTTTGTAATATGTAAGAGACCCAGATCACATCTTGACCTTCCATTTAATGTTGGAATTGTCAGCCAATATCAGCTTCAGTTACTACTACCGTCAAGCTCTTGGAACTTCAATAATTCTGACATTTCTTTTTCATTTTCCCATCACCTAGTTTTCCAAAAATGAGAGAAGTTTGTGGAAGGGTTTCTTTCTGAAACTGCAACAGATTCGTTCTTCACTGAGAATAAGACTCCTCAATTACTGCTACCCTGTAGCGTTATACTTTATGACCACAGATATCCAAAGGAAGTGAAAACACTAACAATGAATCACAAAATTTCTTGCATAACTATCAGTACTCTCTAGTATCTTCAATTAATGGGAGGAAGAGAGGGAAAAATTGTTACCTACAAGTGAAATTAAAAATATAAGCAATTTTTCTTTTCAGCATCTGTTGAGTCTAGAAAAAAAGAATAGTACTCCCTTCACTTTGTGGTCCTATGATTGCTCAAGAAAAAAAAGTTAATATTCTAACTTAGTCAATTCTAAATGTCTCTAATTTTTGTTTAATTTTGTATAATTATGGAAATTATCAGCTCATATTTGATACACTGCCAAAGTTTGTTCTTGACTCCTACACCCTGTATTCTATGAGATGCAAGCTTTAAATATCAAGGAAAGAGACTTTTTCTACAGTATTAATTCCTGCTATGAATTAACTCTGGAAATAAAATTGAACAACAACTAAGTTCAGTCACAAAAAACACCTGAGTTACATAATAGTTTGTGAGAACAATAAAAACCAAAATGAGGATGGAAATGTTCTATGCATGTTTGCTGAAAAGGTACTCATGTCATAGCTCCTGTTCTTAGACACACGGATTTATTGAATGGAAAAGAACTTGACAAAACTTATCCAGGATAGACTTGGAGGATGTCTTTCTATGCTGTACCACCTCTTTCATCTTACAATCTGCTAGATGGTGATAACATATATTTTTTTCTATTTTTTTCTTTTCTTTATTAAAGATGTGGGGTACAATTCAAAATTAGGTATACAAATGTTTATTATGCAGGTACCCTTGTTGATGAGGTGTGCCCCCCCTTCCCTGGCAGTTTCCCACTACTGCCAATCTCACCCACCCACCTCCTCGCAGTTTCTCACTACTGCCAATCCTTTTCTTATAGTATTATGAAAATTGTTCAAGGTTCACTTATGAGTGAGAACATATGATACTCTTTTCTTTATTTCTGTGATAGATCACTGAGTATGATAGACTCTAAATCCATCCAAGTTGCTGCAAAGTCTATATGTTTGTCCTTCTTTATGGCTGCATAATATTCCATTGTGTATATGTACCACATTTTAAAAAATCTAGTCCAGCTTCAGTGGACAGTGTGGTTGGTTCCATGTTTTTCCACTGTAAATAGAGCTGCAACAAACATATGTGTGCAGGTATCTTTTTTGTAGAATGATTTGAGTTCCTCTGGGTATATTCCCAATAGGGAAATTGCAGGGTCATATGGAAGGTCAATTTGTAGCTCTTTCAGAAATCGCCACACTGTCTTCCAAAGAGGTTGTACTAGTTTGCATTGCCACCAGCAGTGTAGAAGCATTCCTTTTTCTCTGCATTCTCACCAGCATCTGTTGTTGTTTTATTAATGATGGTTATTCTTACTGGAGTTAGGTGATATCTTAATGTGGTTTTGATTTGCATTTCTCTGATGATGAGTGAGGCTGAGCACTCTTTCATGTTTCTGTTGGCTGCCTGTATATCTTCTTTTGAGAAGTGTCTATTCATGTCTTTTGCCCACACTTACATGAGGCTGTTTATTTATTATTTTTCTTTTCAGCACATTTGTGTTCCTTGTAGATCCTAGATGTTAGATCTTTGTCAGATATACAGTCGGCAAATATTTTTTTCCCATTCTGTTGGCTGTCTCCCTATTCTCTTGATGGCTTCTTTTGCTTTGCAGAAGCTCGTCAGTTTGATGATATTTCACTTGTCTATCTAATTTCTTGTGGTATGGGCACTTAGGGTTTTGATCAGGAATTGGTTGCCAGTTCCAATTTCCATAAAGGTGTCTCCCGCATTTTCTAAGATTCTTATAGTTTGAGGTTTTATGTTTAGGTCTTTGATCCATTTAGAGTTAATTTTTGTGTATGGTGATAGGTAGGGGTCCTATTTCAATCTTCTGCATGTGGTCAGCCAGTTTTCCCAGCACCATTTACTGAATAGGTTCTCCTCTCCCCAGTGGTTGCTGTTGGAGGCTTTGTCAAAGATAAGTTGGTTGAGAAATTGAGACTTTGCTTCTGGAATCTCTATCCTGCTCCATTGGTCTATATGTCTGTTCTTGTACCAATACCAGGCTCTTTTGATTACTGTAACCTTATAGTCTAGTTTGAAGTCTGGAAGTGTGATACCTCCTGTTTTGTTTCTTTTGCTAAGGAATGTTTTCGCTATTTGTGGTCATCATATGTTTCCATATGAATTTCTTTATTGTCATTTCCAGGTCTGAGAAGAATGATGTTGGTAACTTAAAGGGTATTGCATTGAATCTGTAGATTGCCTTTGGTAGGATGGACATCTTAACAATGTTGACTCTATTCATGAGCATGGAATATTTTTCCATTTGTTTGTGTCTTCTTGGACTTCTTTGAGCAGTGTATTGTAATTCTCATTGCAAAAGTCTTTCATTTCTCTGGTTAGGAAGATACTGAGGTACTTCATTTTTTCATGTAGCTATTGTGAATGGGGTTATGTTTTTTATTTGGTTCTCTGCCTGCTTGTTGTTGTTGTTTAAGAATGCAACAGTCTTTTGCACATTTATTTTGTACACTGAGACTTTGTCAAAGTCCTTTTTCAGTGCAAGCAGGTTTTTTACAGATTCTCTTGGATTTTCTAGGTATAGGGTTATATCGCCAGCAAAGAGGGATAACTTGACTTCCTCTTTTCCTATTTAGATACCCCTGATATTCTTCTCTTGTCTAATTGCCTGCGCTAGGACTTTCAGCACAATGTTGAACAAGAGGGGTGAGAGTGGGCAGCCTTGTCTTGTTCTAGTTTTCAGGGAAAATGTTGTCAGTTTCTGCCCATTTAGCAATATGTTAGCTGTGGGTTTATCATAGATGGCACTTACTATTTTGAGGCATGTTCCTTCTATACCTAGGTGTTTGAG